>OY728157.1:622012012-622298296 GCA_963277665.1 Viscum album
CATTGAATTTTTTCCAAGAATATCCCTTATAAATTAACTTAGATATGTTTATTTTTCAAAGCTATATGCATTAAAGTTATAGACCCAGTGAAATTTATAACTATGGAAAATGAAATTTCTATCGTATTATGTGAATTGGAAATGTTCTTACCGCCAGAATTATTTGATATGATGGTTCACTTGATGGTTTACTTGGTGAGATAGATTCGACTATGTGGTCATGTACACTATATATGTATATACCCCATTGAACAGTATATGGTTATTTTGAAAGGGTATGTCAAAAATTGAAGTCATCCTGAGGGTTGTATTGAAAAATAGATATATTGTTGAGGAAGCCTTTGAATTCCATACTAACTAATTTTCCAGTGTTGAAAGCATTGGCCTACCAAAATCTCATCACACTAGGTGGATTGTGGGTGAAGGAATTTATGTAAGAGATGTTGTCACAACCAATATTGTAGGTCATGGGTAGGCCCACCTTTATGTTTTACATAACAGTTTGTAGGTTTTCTAATATATTGAAACATACAAATAAATTATTGGGCATTTTAATCCATCAAGGGATGAAATATGGATACCAAATACACATAATAATAAAGTTTATAAGATGGTTGAGAGACCATATTTTTATGGAGTCAGATGAAAATCTAGATTCAATTTCAGAAAAAAATCCATGGATAGCCAGAGGACCAAGTGTGTATGTATTATATTATAATGGTTATGTAATTAATAGTTATATGTTGTATAAAAATGATCATGATTAAGGAATTTCCATGAAAAATAGTGGAGTTAAACTTGTGGATTAAGTGATGCATGTTTCTAGTACTAAGCACAAAATTCCAATTTATGAAAATGTGGGGTAGATCTAGATACACTTCCTGATGAGATAAAATTATCTCCGCTCTAGAACATGTGGTAAGTGTAGATCATCACACTCTAAGAACTGATGGAATGGTCCTCTAGAAGTGATGGATATGACCCATCATGCTACAGCCTCTACATTTTACTAGATCTTATAAACATTGGGGTTTTGTATGTCCTGAATTCCCATACTAGTGACATATAAGGAAGCTTTTAGTATGATCCGTTTGATTTCTGCTACCCCCATGAGAACCCTCAATGTGAATCTTTCATATTCTAGAAGAAATAAAGAAAAATCTAGGTTTTGAACCTCCCTAGTTTCCACCATCATCTTCCCTTAGATTCCTCTTAGTAATAAGGGTTTGTTTGACTATCTCAGAAATAGTAATAAGAAGAAAGACATTGACCTACTATTGAATGTGTATACCATCCCATCCCCAAATCACCTTTCATTCATTAAATCATCACTAGATGTAATATGAGTGAAACTCTACAACTCAATGAAATGAGAAAAATATTCCATTATAGATCTGGCTCCTTGCTGTAGATTCATGAATTCTCTAGCTTGGTCAACCCATAGATTTTGTTGAAATAAGTAGACATAAAACATCACATGGAATTCTTCCTATAAAATATCTTGATGTTGATCTTAATGGGTAATAACTTCCCACCCTATATTTGAAGAATCACATAACATATAAGAAGAGAGCTTAACTGTACACTTTGGAGGTATCTTCAGATGATCAAATATTGAAATCATGGCCTCTAACCATGACACTACAACATGAGGTCTACTATCCCATCAAAATTATGGATGATTATACCTCTGAAAATCCTGATTAAACTCTTCCATAGTCACAATATGTCGAGAAACACCTTCTGTAGATTGCATCACACGGTAAAAGCACTCATTAAACTAGGCATCGATGCCCATATCAGGATTTGTAGTAATTTCCATAGGTGTCACTGTAGGAGGAATTACATGCTTCTTAGATACCACCACCTTAAGTTCATGGTTTTCACTACCTTTCAAGTGCATGAATTGAGGTTTTCGTGGTGGCATGATTCTATAATTCCAAACACATGCCTCAGAATAAAAGGTAATTGTTGAACAAATTTCATATGTATAGTTAGGATAAGCCCACAACCTTCCTATGAAAATATCACACCTCTTGTACTACTTATAAAATCTAGTTATATGTGGTAAATAAAACCATATCATGCTATAATAACATAAGAGACACTCCCATCTACCCACTACTAAGGTAGGGTTCATGTTTGGGTCTCATATCAAACAGTTGTGCTTCCATTATATAGAGTTTAAATTGAAATTTATAGAGAATAAAACCCATTAATTTGAAATTGACATCCCCATTTAGTAGTAACCATTTTAATTTAAAATTTTAAATTCTATTGATTTCATAATGTATTTTATATAATACATATATCACAGTCTAGATCCAGTGGGTCCAGAACAAAAATTATGATATAATTGGATAATTAAGGTGTCATCACCAATATATGTGGGAATAAACAATTTATATTGTTGTTGGAACTTTAATTAATCAAAGCACAGTCTCCTTGGAATAAATGTCAACACATTTCAATATATAATAATCAAGGAACCAACTACATGCAAAAACGAAAATGCACGCAGAAAGTAAACATGGCATGCAAAAATGAATGACATATTAGTATTGAAGTGCCTATAAGGATTCATGTAATGATAACCCTCATTTCATCTAGCCAAAGTAAAAAAAATCTCATTTTAATAATACCAGTAGTAATATCATCACAAAACATGTGCTTCACCTAATGGTGATGTCCTATCAACTATAAATGGTGAAAAGTCAAAATATCAATAACCCATCCTAGGTAATTTGGGAGTCCCCAATATGTGGGTTAGCTACTCTAAAGAACAAGATCATTAACAAATTTCATAAGCTCCTAATCTCCTTTCTAATAACTCAAATGTAATACAAAAGGAAAAAATAAGGCTCTAATACCACTTTGTAACATCCTGACCCGACATCCACTCAATTGGGGCCCTAAGTCGGTGGGTCACATAGCCTCAAGAATGCCTCTCCATACACTAGAAATAGGTGACTATAAGTGAGGATCTAAGGTGGTATAATGGGGAGACTATACCCTCATATCAGAGTGGCACAGTGGATATCATAAATAATCATACAACAACAAAATCATTTATAAATAGACACTATAACAACTGGACCAGTAACCCATCGTAGCAGAATAATGATATAATATAATGAAATAGTGGAAACAAATATGATAAAATATAGAATTTAAAATATCCACGAATCTATACTAATATAAAAAAACAAAAAGGCTGAGTCATATACATGATAATATCATGGCATAAAAATATACAAAAAGGGGAAACATGGGACAGACATATACAACATGTTGTACAAAAATAATAAAAGTACAAAAGAATTACAAACTAGAATCTAAATCATATGTGTGGTCCTCTTCTCCCATGCTCCATACTATAAGCTAAACAAATAAAGAATCTATAGTAGTGTTCCTTCCCTTATCCATAACTGCAGACAAGTAATCCACTCCGGTGGCAAAGGCAGCCTCAGTAGAGTGTGTGAAAAAAATATCCAGTAGGCCACCACCAATGGTGTCTAGATATAATCCATCATGTGTATATATATAATAAGTGTGAATGTATAGAGAATAATAATCAAATATGAATAAATAAATATCAACCTGCTCTAGTTCTATCAGGACACCATGCTAGCTCTACTTGCTTCGGCATAGGTCAGTGTGAGTGTTTGATCAATAACCATATATATAGTAATTAAATATATCTATATAATATAGTTATATATTGTATCCTCTTATATTCACTAAGTACATGAGTACATAAGTAAGCATATACCTGGATACTAGGTGTTGGCTGGACCCGAGGCATAACTTAGGTGTCCATACTAGTCTAACAAGCCTATAGTCTCCAGAAAAGGGTACATTCCCATATCCTCATAATGAATGTGAGTCATCATGATCAACACTCAATAAAGGTGGTTTGTGATGTAATTCCCAACTCCCAAAGAAATGGATCATGGAGCACCATGCCCATCATCTAGATATAAGTGTAACGATGAGAGTTTTCATGCTCAACACCTGATGTAAGGGGGAGCGAAACATCATGCTCAAACAGTACCTTAACCATTATTCACCAGTCAATAATAATGTAATAATCATAATAATATTGATTACATGAGGAATCACATCTACTACATTATAATCATGAATCCCAATTCAACCAAGGGAATCACAAAACTTAAAATCCCCATTTTATAATTATATAACATGAGGCGTGGCCTTGACACCCATTTCTATTCAATATAAACAATACATTTAATTAATCAATATATGGAATTTGATAATCAAGGTTAATAAAAATAATTATAAGGTGTTCTGATCAATTAAATTATTACACGAATAAGGAAAATTCCATTTCCATGTCAAGACGACCACTTAGGTTGCATTTGGCTATGTAAACAAATGGTATAAAGTGGGTATTTCATTCAACACACCCAAAGGTGTGGCTACAATTGAGGTCAGCATCCTCTAAGAACTTATCAAGGGCCTATGGGAGAATAATAACATGCTTTTGTTAAATTAAAATGAAATAAATAATTTTAAGGCAATGTGCAATAATGGACAGCATGTGGCACAACAAAGGAGACATGAAATCAACTCTAATTTTAGGTAAAACAACTATACCACTTACCTTAGGGCTGTAGATGACTCCTCGTCAAATATTAGATTAATATTTGATGCAGATCAGAAGAAAAAAAATAACATACCAACACCCTAAAAATACAGTAAATGTGCTCGCACCAAAATAGTGAAATTGATGAGAAGATAAACTTAGAATTGAAGGAATAAGATTAACGATCTTACTGATGTGTATTTATTTCTTCTGATAGAACTTGATTTGGAGTTCATATAGAGTAATAATCAAAAAACCAAGGTATGGTTTGAGGGTGAGATCACGAAACAAGTATGGGTGCTCATCTACTAGAAATGAGAGAAAGAAAGAGGGAGGTGAGGTATTAATTTCATTAATGTAAAAAATGTATTTTCACACACAAAAGTGGGTGCAGACATTTTGTCCAAACCATGCACAAATTGTGCTACCTCCACCGTCTAAGGAGGGATCCCGCATGGTTTTCCCAACCGTGTGCAAACTGTGCACATGGAATTGTCCCAAATCCTCTACAACCCACACAAGCGTGTTCCTAGGCTCACAAAGTTGTAGTAAAATCGTGTGACCCTTTACTCCCTTTTGATGTTTCCCCACAGTTAGAGAGAATTAATTAAAATGATGTGGTTACTTTGTTACTCATGAATCAAACATCATGATCATTCACATCAATCATGATCCAAGTAGAGATCAATGAAGATTAGGAAAATATAGAAGAAGTTTATGTTGATAGAGTTCCACACTGCAGAATCAAATTCCTTGTCACCATGCTTACATGGAAATATCAAGATAACTAAAAGTTGTGAATTTTTTGAAATAGGATGATCATTTTAATTTAAATATCACGTGAAGGAATCAATCCAAGTCTATAGCCTAACATTCAAAAATCATTTGAATAATGTTTTCACTTAAAGTTTTCATGTTTTAAGGGATTAGTTTTTCAGGATCTTAGAATGGAAACACATGTGAAGATTTTGTTAATTGAAGGATGTATTTGAGGGAGTTTTAATATGAGAAACACTCAAAACTACTCCCACTATTACACACACACACACACACACAAATATATATATATATATATTGCAAGTTGAAAAAAGAGAGAGAGTGTTCGAATGTAACTACTACACATTTGGGATGTGGGAAAAAAGTGGGAAGAAAAAAAAAATACCAACTACAAATATTTTATATCAAAGAGAAGAAGAAGGTGTCTTAGTGGTATTCCAATTCATTGAAGAAAATGAATAAGAGAAGAGATGATCTTATTGAAAAATTATTTTTGATCACATCAAGGTTGATGTCACTAAGTGAGACAGCCTACAATCATCACTTATTGTGGATGTTAATAGAATGAAGAGATCGGATGTGCTATTGCTGATTATATTCCAAGAAAATATGATGAGAGATTTATCATACAATAATCTACTGTATAAGTTTAAGAAGCATGATGTTTCCTTTTTTAATTTCTAAAAGAGAGGAAGCAGATCTATCCATATAGTTCAGGAGGGACTCGATACAACACTGGTGATCTTGCTTCATAGAAGTAAAAACTTATTCTCTTATGAGAAGAGACTGCAAGACTTTACTTTCCTTGCACCTAGTCTATTCCCTGATAACTAGTACTGGGTCATACCCTTGCTTGTGTGTTATTTTCTAATAAGAAGGATGTTGTTCTTTTGGGATAATAATCATGTCACTACTGGAAATCTAAGCTATACCAAAGGTTCTATACCAACGGTTTGAAGAACCATCGATATGGCCAACCTATACCAATGTTTTAGGAAAACCTTTGGTATAGGTATGTATATGGCCACCTATAACAACAATTTGACCAAACTGTTGGTATAGTTAATTTCCTATGAAACCTAGACCAACGGTTTGATCAAACTATTGGTGTAGGCAATTTTTCTTGACACCTATACCAAAGGTTTGGTCAAACTGTTGGTATAGGTAATTTTTTAGGACCCCTATATCAACGGTTCGACCGAAATGTTGGTATAGATGGTGTCATTATTTATGCATTAAAACTACAATAATAATAATAAATCATTTTAAAAATTAAATATATATATATATATGTATACATATATAAACATATAAGATGTTGTAGGATAGTGATAAAGTTGTTGAAATTTATCTAGGAGGTGTTGGGATCATTACACATTGCTGGATTTTTTTTCTAATTGAGGACCTATACCAACGGTTTGACCAAAACTTTTGGTATAGATATTTTTTTGGTCAGCTATATTAATGGTTTGGTCAAACTGTTGGTATATGTGATGCCATTATTTATTTATTACTATAATAATAATAACAAATATTTATTTTTAAAAATTATATATATATATATGGACATATTAGATGTCATTTTATAGTGGTAAAGTTGTTGGAATAGAAGTACGTGGTGTTGAAATTAATACCCCGTGTAGAATTTTTTTTATCTTCTAGACACTTGTACCAACAGTTTGGTCAAACTATTGGTATAGGTGATGCCATTATTTATGCATAATAATAATAATAATAATAATAATAATAAATAACTCATTTTTTAAAAAAATCACATGCGCACAAATATATATATATGAACATATAAGTTGTCTGTCATTTTTATTAAAAGTTTGGGACAACTATACCAACGGTTTGGTCAAACCGTTGGTATAGGTGGTTCCCTTATTTATGAATAATAATAATAATAATAATAATAATAATAATAATAATAATAATTTATAAAAATAATATTAATAAATAATAATAATTCAGTTTAAAAAATATATATATACATATACAAATACATACATTCATACACATGCATATATATATATGTGTGTATATATATATATATAAACATATAAGTTGTTGTAAGATAGTGATAAAGTTGTTGGAACAAAAGCACGAGGTGCTCGACACAGCCCCATGTGATCCTAACATATTCTTTCCGGAGCTACACCCTTCAACGAGACGAAACATAATTTATCTGTGAACTCATCTTGGGAGGATGCTATAACCATTGAGGAATCCTTAGTCTTTCCTTCCATCATAACAAGAAAGGTGCCTCTAGCTAGGACATCAAACCCGATCTCATGTGAAAACGTTGTGGATGCCAATACCTAATTGATCAACTTAGTTATTTTAATAATCTCCTTATTAGTTATTTTAATTTGTTTCTAATTACATTATTTATTATTATTAATCACATAAAATCACTACTACAAAAACGGGCAATAACAGCGCTAAAATCGGGCTTTAACAGCGCTAGAAAAGCGCTGTAAAGCTCAGCGCTGATAAAGGGGGGGTCCTTTAACAGCGCTTTTTTAGCGCTGTTAAATGTCACCTTTAACAGCGCTAAAAAAGCGCTGTTAAATGTCACCTTTAATGGCGCTAAAAAAGCGCTGTTAAAGGATACCTTTAATGGCGCTAAAAAAGCGCTGTTATATGTTGCCTTTAACAGCGCTTTTTTAGCGCTGTTAAATATCTACTTTAACAGCGCTTTATTAGCGCTGTTAAATGTCGCCTTTAACAGCGCTAAAAAAGCGCTGTTAAATCCCTGCCTGCTGCTAATAAAAAACCTGCACTAGTACAGCCAGCCGAGCAGACCTGCACAAAAACCAGTATATCAACCACAGACCTGCACAAAAACCAGTATATCAACCACAAGCATGTCATCAACCGATCACAACCCAACCAAACAGTGTTCTTACCATGAGTTAGATACCATCTACCCAGAAAGCAAAACTACCTCATTACATAGTATCACAAAATATTCCTACACAACTCAGAAGATAAATACTAGAACATTCCACTATGCATTGTTTCTCCTTGGATTGCCACTTGGTTTTGACAAATCATGCAGAGCCCATGCTCCTTGAATCATTCTGCAATACATAAAAAGGATATCCTAACTCTCCCAACCATCACCCTTAGTAATTATGTATATTAATACAAAAAAGGTAACATATCATAAATTGGGGTACTGTAATGAGACATCAAGATTAACATTCTATATATAGGATTAATGTCTGGTAGGATTGGTTGCGTTGATACATGACTCTACCTGGACCTCAAAAATAGATATATGATCTCACTCCAGGACTTTCAGAGAGACTCCAACTATGTCTAGGACGTCCTGCTGAAGCGATCGTACTACCGTAAGTCGGAAAAGATACCAAAACCATCCTAGGAAGGATCATGGGAGCCAACCCTAATGAAATATGTCCTTGATATAGTGTTCAAAGAGATCAATCATGGTACATAAAATTATGTGTCATTTAAAGGGTCACATGCCTTGTCGCTTTACCCTGGGTAACTCCAATGTTCAGCTGCCTGTGTGAATATACATGTCATATCAATAGGAAATTACATGGCATGTTAAAAAACATATACGTGTTACCCTTTGATCTTGTGTCCTCTTATGCACCCTTGCCCTATGTTAGTACATGACGTCGATCTCGTGTGATTCTTCCTGTGTATCTGTACAAGGGATAAACTGCGTAGCTGGCTCATTAAAGACGTGTAGTGGGATATATTCCATGTAGGAAAGCCATGTAATCCACCCCAGGTTTGACTCGTACACGTCACATATGACCCATGGATCATTGTACTAAAGTGTTAACACAATCCTAAGGCGTTTGGTCGGTTTCCCGTATGTCAGTTGTTGATTTCACTTAAAAATAAATCCATTTTGAACAAAATAGAGGCACTTTGAGTGGTTTCGGCCACACCGGGCCTCGGATTGAGTCGGGGTTGACTCTTACACGTCAAATTTGACCCATGGATCATTGCCCTTAAGTTTCAACAGAATCCAAATGCGTTTGGTCGGTTTGCCGCATGTCAGTTGTTGATTTCACTTAAAAATAAGTCCATTTTGAACAAAAGAGAGGCACTGTGAGTGGTGTCGGCCACACCGGGCCTCGGATTGATGCGATGTTATGTCACACATGAGTCATTGATCATTGTGAAAAAGTATCAACACAATCAGAAGCCGTTAGATTGATTTGGCGTATGTACGTAAAATATTGTCCATTTTAAACTAAATACATACACTTGGAGTGATACCGGTCTCACCGCACCTCTGATTGAGGCGGGGTTGACTCGTACACGTCACATTTGACCCATGGATCATTGTCCTTAAGTTTCAATAGAATCCCAATGCGTTTGGTCGGTTTGTCGTATGTCAGTTGTTGATTTCACTTAAAATTAAGTCCATTTTTAACAAAACAGTGACACTGTGAGTGGTGTCGGCCACACCGGGCCTCAGATTGATGCGGTGTTGAATCGTACACGTCACACATGAGTCATTGATTGTTGTGAAAAAGTATCAACGCAATCAGAAGCCGTTAGATCGGTTTGGCGTATGTACGTAAAATATTGTCCATTTTAAACTAAATACATACACTTGGAGTGATACCGGTCACACCGCGCCTCTGATTGAGGCGGGGTTTAATCTTACACGTCACATTTGACCCATGGATAGTTTTCCTTAAGTTTCAATAGAATCCCAATGTGTTTGGTCGGTTTGCCGTATGTCAGTTGTTGATTTCACTTAAAATTAAGTCCATTTTTAACAAAACAGTGACACTGTGAGTGGTGTCGGCCACACTGGGCCTCGGATTGATGCAGTGTTGAATCGTACACGTCACACATGAGTCATTGATCATTGTGAAAAAGTATCAATGCAATCAGAAGCCGTTAGATCAGTTTGGCGTATGTACGTAAAATATTGTCCATTTTAAACTAAATACATACACTTGGAGTGATACCGGTCACACCGCGTCTCGGATTGAGGCAGGGTTGAGTCGTACACGTCACATATAACCCATGAATCGTTGTCCTAAAGTGTCAACACAATCCGAAGGCGTTTGGTCAGTTTCCCGTATGTCAGTTGTTGATTTCTCACTTAAAAATAAGTCCATTTTGAACAAAACAGAGGCACTTGGAGTTGTGTCAGCCACAACAGGCCTCAGATTGAGGCGGGGTTGACTCGTACACGTCACATTTGAAGGTGAGTATGCATACACGATAGTTGACCTTCTTAGAGAAGTGTTTCTGGAAGAGTATAAAAGACATGAAGCAATGAAGATCATTAGAGTGTTGGAGCAAATGTGGTTGCTACAAACAATGTGGAAATCGGCTTGTGCAAAGCGACCTAAGTTACAACTTGCAAGTATTCTACTCTATTTTTTTCTGGAAGGTTTCAGTTTAAATGCATTTTGGAATGATCATTGCTAGCCATGGTCTTTTAGGTTTTTTTGACAGCCGAGGGGAAAGGGTGGGGTCTGGAGACATTGTAGGATATGTCGAAGGGTGATGCCATTATAAACTTGTACCGCTTGTGATGCCATTATAAACTTGTACCGCTTGTGATGCCATTATAAACTGTTCGTCTTTGTACCCTTCTTTACTAAAATCAACTTTCACAAATCCCCATTCATCTATTTTAACACCACTATTGTTATCAATCCATTTGCATTGAAAAATCGGCAATTGAAATGTCGTATAATCCAACTCCCATATTAGTTTGATAATGCCAAAGTATGACATATTTGCATAAATTGGATTTATATCCTTACTACCAGAAACATGCATCGCTTCAGCCACTAGTGTAACTCCACTATTTTGCATGGTACTCTCTTCATCATGTTCATCCGTATAGAATGTATAACCATTAATTACATACCCACTGTAAGATAATACATACACACTTGGTCCAGCGGCTAGCCATCGAAGTCGTTCTGAAATTGAATTCGGATTTTCATCCAACTGCTTAAAAATATGGTCCTGAAACCATCCTATAAACTGGTGATTATGTGTATCTGCTAACCATTTTTCAGCCCTCGATGGATTCAACTGCCTAAGAATTTCTTTGTGAGTTTCAATATATGGAGCAACCTCCCAACTGTTATGCAAAACATAAAGATGAGCCTGATCCCGATCTGTAATACTGATTGTTACAACTTCTCTTCCAGAAATTCCCTCACCCTCAATGCGTCCAGTGTGACGAGATTTCGGGAGACCAATGCTTTCCACATCAGATAGGTATTCAATACAAAATTCAATGGCTTCCTCAACAATATATCGCTCCACTATACAACCCTCTGGCCGACTTCGATTTTTGACATATCCTTTCAAAATCTTCATATACCGTTCAACAGGATACATCCATCTATAGTGCACAGGACCACAAAGTCGAATCTCTCTCACCAAGTGAATCATCAAATGAACCATCATATCAAAGAATGTTGGCGGGAAGAACATTTCTAATTCACATAATATGATGACAATTTCTTTTTCCATAGCTGGCAATTTCCCCGGGTCTAAAACTTTGCTACATATAGCTTTGAAAAAGAAACAAAGTTTGGTTAACGTATGACGAACATTCTTGGGTAAAATGCAACGTAAAGCTATAGGAATTAGATCTTGCATCAAAACATGGCAATCATGTGATTTCAAACCTTTTAACTTCAAATCATTCATTGACACAATGTTCTTGATATTTGATGAGTACCCCTCTGGAACCTTTACATCATTAAAGAAGTTGCAAAACTGATATCTCTCTGCCCTAGAAAGAGTATAAGCAGCAGGAGGAAAAAACATTCGATTTTCACCTTTCACGGGAGCCAACTCTTCTCGTATTCCCATGTCAACCATGTCCAACCTTGCCTTAATTCCATCTTTTGTTTTTCCAGGGGAATTTAGCAACGTTCCAATAACACTATCACATACATTTTTTTCCACATGCATCACATCAAGAAAATGTCTGACGTACAAACAATTCCAGTATGGTAATTCAAAAAAAACTGATCTCTTTTTCCAACCGATTTTCGTAAGGTTTTTCGAAAATGGTTTACCAAAAACAGTGTTCATATCTTTTACTTTCTCAAACAGCTGATCACCTGTTAGTGGAGACGGTGTTGTGCGTTTTTCTGAACTTCCATTGAATGATGTCGTCCAAGATCGGTACTTATGCCGACGAGGTAGAAATCTACGATGTCCTAGAAACACAGATTTCGATGAATGTTTCAACCTAATTGATTCTGTATCTTCTTCGCACACGGGACACCCTTGAGTTCCTTTAATGCTATAGCCTGACAAATTTCCATAAGCAGGGAAATCATTTATTGTCCCATACAACATCGCTCTCAACGTGAAGTATTCACTTTTATAAGCATCATACAACATTACACCTGAGTCCCACAATAACTTCAAATCCTCGATCAAAGGAGTCAGATAAACATCAATATCGTTACCTGGTTGTTTTGGTCCTGATATAAGCATAGATAACATGATGAATTTTCGCTTCATGCATAACCAGGGTGGAAAGTTATAATTTAGCAACATAACAGGCCATGTACTATGAGTGCTGCTTTGAAAACCAAAAGGATTCACTCCATCTGTAGATAACGCAAGACGAAGGTTTCTCGGCTCTTTTCCAAATTCAGGATACTCATGATCAATTTTCTTCCATTGAGGAGAGTCGGCCGGATGACGTAATAACCCATCTTTATTTCTTTTATCTGCATGCCACGACAATTGTCTTGCAGTTTCTTTACTTCCATATAAACGCCTAAACCTTGGAATGATTGGAAAGTACCATACAACTTTCGTAGGATTGGATTTATCTTTCTTGTATCGAGAAGCACCACACTTTGGGCATTCTGTAAGTGATTTGTTCTCCTTTTGAAACAATATACAGTCTTTCGGGCAGGCATGTATTCTTTCAGAAATCATTCCCATCGAGCGTAGCATTCGTCTAGCTTCATACGTCCGGCTTGGGAGCTCATTATCTTCCGGAAGCATGTCATTCAAGAGAGCAAGTAGTTCCGTAAAACTGACATCACTCCATCCATTTCCTGCTTTCAATTTATACAACTTTAGTACAGCTGACAATGTTGTATACTTAGTGCAAGCAGCATACAATGGCGTCTTTGCACAACTCTTTAACTTCTCAAACAATTTTGGGCAATCACGGGGTTCATCTTGAATTGTCTTTGTCATTTCCTCAATACGATCTTCATCATCATTGACATCTGTAATCACATCCTCCATACGGTCTTCTTCATTATCTATATTTGTATTCATATCTGACGATCCATAAAACGCAGTTTTATCCCAGCCAGTAGCTACATTCGCTTTTTCTCCGTGTTTATTCCAACATTTATAACTCCGATCTATTCTGTGACATATCAAATGTTCTTCCAACTCCTCTGGAGTAAGTAGTCTAGAATAACAACAACGTAAACACGGACAAAGGATTTGAGAAGGATCCTTTGTGTGATCCTTTGCAAACTTGATGAACTCTTTCACTCCGTTCTCGTACTCTATTGTTAAACGATTAGAATCCATCCAATCTTTATTCATCTTCATCCTATTTGAATCTCAAATATTAGTATTTATGGTTCAAGTACACAAAAGAAGACTTCCAAATACAGTAGAAGGGAACCACTTCCTTGGAAGGAGATCAAGTAGTCTAACCTATAATCAAGATTCATAAAAAAGAATATTAGATTCACTAAAAAGATGATTATCTATCACTCTATTAGGAGAAAAAGATACGTATGCACCTAATGTGACATCAAACATGGTTTTACACACTTTGGGATAAACATGTGTTCATGTTCAGAAACGATTATAAATAATAGGATACCCCCTTAATTTAGTATCTCAACTTTTATAGAAAATATGAGGCTTTGAATCGCGTAGAATTGCATTCAATAGGAGTTTGTAAAGAGAGTTGCGTGCATGGTAAAAAGTTGCGTGCATGGACTTATTCTTATCGATTCGAGAATCCCTGGTGTCATAGTCTACACCTTTCTCCACCTTCATGTCCAGCGCATGTCAAATTATCTTAGACTGATTTTCCATTAAGTTACTCAGGATTTTCAAGGAATCAGTCCCCACAATATGACACTAAAAAGTTCTACCATAGTTCTAATTGCATGATTCTAAAATGCATGATTTCAAGTACTATAGTTGGTTTGATTCTATAGTAATGCCTAAGTCATTATGTTCTAGTCCAGACACCCCAAAAACTAAACATTCCCCCTCCCTTTGTGTGGGTTAGACCCATGCATGTAGTTTTAACTTAAAATATCTATGTACAGCTTGATTCTTTCCATCACAAGAAACATGGTGATACATAAACATCATATTTAGGGTCTATTCATGAGACATAAATTTCCCCACTGTCACTATGTCGGAGCCAAATCTACAGATGAAATTTTAAACACAATAAAGATTGTTTTCCCCTTGTGCTCCCATGAATTAAATAAATCTACATAGTGGAGTGAAATGTGAGGTTTTCCCCACTAGTGATATCTTATGAAAAAAATTATCCACTCCCATGAATAATCTAAATCTGTATGGGAGGATGTAATATAGGTAGGTCCTTATAACAAGGCATTAAACTGTGTGGCCAATGTTCTGTCCCTATGCATGGGTCGGTCCTACATAAGGGAACCATACCACATCGTTATAAGAGAAAACATCTCTATCATTTTCACTAGGAAATCTTGACTTGCATCTACCCTTTCATGTTCAGGCCTCTTCCTTTCAAAAACCATACACTATGCACAAAAAGGTCTTAATCCTCATATCCTTCCATGGCCATCGGAAATGAGCGGTCATCGTCCTAAGGTCACCTTTATTTGACTAATCACAATATGCACTGGTGGATCTGCATATGTTTCCCACTAAAAAGGCATGTCAACCAAAGACAATTTCGTCCTCAATAATGGATTTTACTACCATCAAACACCCTATGACATTTAAGTACCATATCAATCCTTGGATTCATGAACCCCTGGGTTAAAATTTACATCTACCACCCCCCCCCCCCCCCCCCTCATGCATGATTATGGTAGAACATTCTTGGTTATACTATAGTGAAAAGGGTGAATCATTTCCCCTCCTTATCAGAACAAAATGGAAACCTGCACAAAGGTCCTGGTTTTAGGACATTAAACTACACCATGCCTCAACTCTCCATTACATAAGACAAATTCTAGTAGGTTTTATACATTCCATAACAACTTGAAGGGATTCCATGAATGTTTGAAACAAATAAATAAAACTAGAATAGAATTCATACCCTTAGTTGGTCGAGGGCGTTGCGGGTTGCGGAAGGCGGCCGCGGAGGGCGACCGAGGGCGGCCGAGTGAGGCGGAGGGCGACGGAGGCGGCGGAGAGCGGCCGAGGGCGGCGGAGGGCGGCCGAGGGCGGCAGAGAACGGCGGCCGAGGGCGTTGCGGGCAGCCGAGGGCGGCAGGCGGTGGAGGTCGGCCGAGGGTGTTGCGGGCGGCGGAGGACGGCGACTGTACCGAGGGCGGCAAGCTCCGGCGAAGCGAACACAGCAGCGGTATTCGGGAGAAGAGTAGCAGGGTTACGGTTCCGCGAGAGCTTTAGCTGCGATAAAACGAGGGCACTGTGCGACCGACTTTATAAAAAAGTCGACTAAGGTTTTATCAGTGCTAAAAAAGCGCTGATAAAGGCTACCTTTATCAGCGCTAAAATTATAGCGCTGATAAAATCTAGCTTTATCAGCGCTTTTCTAGCGCTGATAATATTATGATTTATCAGCGCTGGAAAAGCGCTGATAAAGATTCCCCGTATCAGCGCTCAAATTTCAGCGCTGATACCGGGTCTCTTTATCAGCGCTTTTTTAGCGCTGATAAAGATAATTTTTATCAGCGCTTTTTGAGCGCTGATAAAGGATACCCTATATCAGCGCTGAAATTTGAGCGCTGATAGAGGTGTTCTGTATCAGCGCTTTTTTAGCGCTTATATAGGAAACCTTTATCAGCGCTCAAAAAGCGCTGATAAAGACCAACTGTATCAGCGCTAATATTTTAGCGCTGATACAGATTATATTTATCAGCGCTTTTCTAGCACTGATAAATATTACTATTATCAGCGCTAAGAAAGCGCTGATAAAAATTAGCTTTTTCAGCGCTGTAATATTAGCGCTGATATAGGGTATCCTTTATCAGCGTTTTTGCTTAGCGCTGTTATAAGGGCGCGCTTCCCTTGCCCGTTTTTGTAGTAGTGAATGTTGTTTTTATTAATAATATATCATTCTTTCAATGCTGAAAAAAGAATAAGCTCAATCATATCAAAAATCTGAAAAGTATTTCAAACTCCTCCCCTGTAAAAGGATGATTTGAGTTAATATATTCAGATGACAAACATAAGAATCATTCAGTGAAAATGCCTTTTGATCAACTTAGTAATGAGAGTGAACCTTCCACATTCCAAACAAGTTTAACAACAAGGGAAACACATTTCACAAAGAAAAAGTGAAAACTCAGAAAGGTGGTGATGAAGAAGCAAAGGTGGTGAGGGTGATTTGTTTAGGGTTGAGGTTGATGTTCAGCCGCAGCCAATGGAGCGGCCATTGGAGAGGTGGAGGGTGCAGGTGGGGCTGGGGGTCGTGCAACAGTTGCACGGGGTTTTGAGCTTCTGAACCCCCGAGGATGGGCATGTCATGTGGTCCACCCGGACACAGACCTGGGCACACGCCTTGGCCGCGGTCTGCAGCCTGCTCCCCTCTCCCAACATCACACCTGCACCACACCTATATTCAATGAATAATTCTAAAATAACCAAAAAATAAACTTTAAAATATAAGTCGAGTACCATAAAAGAGAAGAAGCGAAAGGGCGAGGACGATTCTCATGCTCTTGCTTCCCCGCATTGAGTTTACTCTATGCAGCGCAGTCCAATTTATAGTGGGCAGAAACCATGGACTTTAGAAAGATGCCAAAATGGACTTTTGAAAGATGCCATATTTCTTCGATTTGGTTGTTTTTGGGCCCCCAAAGTCCAATGGAATCAGACAAGTCAAGAATGGATGCCACCTCGGTGGAATGTAGATAATGACCTTATAGGAACACCCGAGTGTCAACAATTATCACACATCAATAAATATTGACAATTGTGCATATATATATAAATATATTAAAATATCTTTTGAATTATATAAATAGATATAAAAATACATTAAATGTGGTTCTGATTTATATTTATTATACATTTATATTCATGTTATATAATTTACAATACACGTGTATTTATATTTATATGTGTGTGTGTATATTTATATATTTATATGTGATTATATATAAATAAACATATAACTATATTAAAATACTAATATACATATAAAATGTATATTTAAAAATGTAATTCAAATTTAAATAAAAAATTGTTATCAATCTTAATGAATTTCTATATGTAATATGTTGATAATTCATTTAAATACATATATCAATATATAAATGATGATATATTTCGGTTATGAATATATATATATAAAATATATGTAATACATATATATATATACACACGTAAAATCGTTGGTATTGTGAATAAAACCTTTGATATAGCTTGAAAAGCTCATGGTGTGATAAAAAAATGGAATGGGGGTTAATACATGTCTGTATATAAAATAAATTTGTGGGTGTGTGTGACTGTGAGTATGTGTGTGCACTACCACAGATCTAGTATGGGATGTGGTGGCTTTTATCAGTGCTTGTAAAAAAACACACCTTTATCAACGCTAGCTAAAGGCGTTGATAAGAGTCACATTTATTAGCGTTAAAAAAAGCACCAATAAAGGTGAATTCTTTTTCAACACTTTTTTTAACACTCATAGAGGATAGATTTATCAACGCTATTCTTAAAAATGATAAAAGTTTTTAATTAAAATTATTCTTAATATATGTAAAATTCATATATTTATATTAAAAAATAATGTTTAATTATATACATTAATTAAAAAATGCAGATAAGACAAGGATGGGGTCTGTGCAGGATTTGGGAGCTCTAAAGCGTGATGGTGATTAGGGATTTTTGCGGATGGCAAATTGTTCGGTTGCTGATCTCTTCTTGGATCAAAGGTGCTTTGATTCACATTGGTTTAGGGTGCTCAAATCTAAGGATTTCAAGGCAGCTCAGGATGATCCCAAATTGAAAGATTCGGTATTGGGTGCTACGAACATAAGCAGTTTTTCAAACTTCAAAGGATCTTCAGGGGCGATTTGTCAAAAGGGAAATATCACTCATGATAAGGCTGATGATGAAGCAGTCTCGGAACACCTCAAATTATGTAATCATTCAATTGTTGCAAGATTGGTCTTGCCGAGGGGGTTCAAAACCATGGAAAGTAGATGAACGGATCACTTAATTATCTACAGCCTCAAGATTTGATGAATGGAAATGCATCTCACTGGGTAGAGGATTTTTCCACATCCTCTTTCCCACAGAGGATCTGAAGTTGCGAGCTTGGGGCTTCAACCCAGTCTCTCTCAGGCTTGGAGTCCTGCATCTTTGAGAATGGGATAAAAGTTTCAACCCGATGGAGGTATGAAACTCAACTACACAATTGTGGGTCAAAATATTTGTCCTTAACCGGTTGCTGTGGCACCCAGAGATTTTATATGATCTTGTGCTTTCAATTGGAGTCCCCATCAAACTTGATAATGAAACTGGGCGAGATGACTTTGAAAGATTTTGGGTCGAGGTCGATTTAGGTGCTACTATGGTTGACAAAATTTATCTCTTTATTGATTCTGATGAGTTAGAACTTAAAGATGAGTATGAGAGAACTCTGAAATTTTAAACAAAATGAAATGCCATTGGCCATGAATCAATGAACTCTAGAAGAGCGTCTCTTGCTCTTTCTGCTCAGCTCATGGCCATGAGGAAAGCCCCTGCAACAGGAGGGCTCAACATGAAAAGACTTCTATCCATCTGACTATTGCTGAACTTGGTGGACGTCAAGCTGCCTCAATCTCTACATGTAAGGAAGATGACAATGCATTGCCTCAACTGCCTAATGAACTCCCGACTGATGGACAATTCTTTGATAAAAGGCCTTCAATTACCTTAGATAATTTGGTTTCTTCTAATTATGTAAATGATGGGTCACCAGTTATTCTTGATGGAAGTCCTACTTCAGCCTCTAGGTTTCCCACTTTGGGCAATAGAGTTCCATCAACTCCACATCTTTCTCGTGGTAATGTCATGAATGTTATTGGTGGGATGCTAGAGAGCACTCATTTTGATGAAAATGCAGGGCACGATGATGTTATTTTTGGAGGAAAAACTATTTTTAAAAGAAAAAAATGGATGTAGGGGAAGGCATCTAGCCCACAACACTTATTCAGTGTTCCGAGAAGAATTTAATGTCATATATTGTTGTTGAAAAGTCGCATCTCATGATGATGATGAAATTAATGCAATGAAGAACAGTTCGGGAGGAAGCCTCCAAGATGCTGAAAAATCACCTATGGTGGAAAGATTTGATCACCTTGATGAGAAAGACATCATAGTAATTGACATACAAGCTATGGCTTAGAATGAAAAAATTTCCTCAAGAAGCAGTAAAGGTAAACTTATCAGCAATAAATATGATAAAATTACTGAATTAGGGAGGGATGAAATGGGAGGGGCATGACAACATACCCAGTATTGGAAATGGGGTCATCATCCAAAATTTATTGGTCGAGGGTGTGGTTGTGATGATTGGGCTACAACAAGAGAGCATGGTCGTTCTATAAGCCATATCACTCTCGAGCAGAAAAAGCTCAGGGAGAATTACTTTGTGCTCTTCAATCAGAGGAATTCACACTGAGAGTGAAAATCTACTAATAATATCTCTGGTCATGATTATGAGGATGGTCCTGATTCTTTTCATTTGTAGTTTTCTCTTATGGATGTGGGCTTGTCTCTTTGTTTTACCTCATCATTTCTCGGTGTTTCTCTTTGTCATGTTTATTTTTATAATAAATTTTTTAGAAGCAATTTTCCTGCCTCCTAGACCTTTTCAGTAATTAAAAAATGCATTTTTTTAAATAATAAAAAATATGATATATTAATATATTGTTTTAATAATTCATATTTATAGATATATATATAATGTTTTAAAAAAGTAGTTATAAGATTATAAATAAATAAATAATTATTTCAATAATTATAATTTTATAATAATTTTTTTTAAATAATAAATATATTCATTAGATTTTTAATTATATATTTATAATTATATATATATATTAGGTTCTTGGGGGTATGATTTAATTAAACACACACACACACACACCATACACATAGGTCAAAAAGACTATCCATTTCACCCAAGGGATATCTCACAAATCAAACCTTATTTGTTCTGTACATGGCCCAAAGGCTCAGTGGGCATGAAGCCCATTTCATGGCTCAATGACCCACAAACTGGCTCAAAGGCTAGACGTAGCAACATGCTTGCATCATCCCTACATCTGCCTGCATCATGTCTACGTCTGCCTGTGTTGCCACCTACTTACATCATGCCTGCGTCACTTCCTGACTGTGTCATGCCTGCATCACCACCTGCCAGCAAAAATTCACTACCACTCGGATTTGAACTCGGGTTTGATGCAGGATTATAGGGATCCTTTACCACTCGGTCATTCCCCTAACTGTAAATATTTATAATTATATATAAGTAATTTTAAAATATATTTATTTATAATTATAATAATAATTATAAATAAATAAATATATCTTTCCAATTAATTTGGTATATATATATATATAATGATATAATGATGATATTCATTGATATACTTATCATTATTTATGATCATATATTGATGCGTGAGTAAAATTGATGTTATAAGATCATAAGTTTATTTGTGTACCTGATTGCAGCTTGATAAATGTTAAGATTACCGATATTATGATGACTCATGCATATGTTCTTTATTATCATGAATGTGCAGTTGGGTTCTTGGCCTAGTAGTAGACACCATGTAATACCACATCATAATACAGGGTTCAATACCTGGAGGTCCCTATTTATGGGGATTTCAATTGTGGGCTGCATGGCAATTGGGGGGTCTCGTGGAGGGGGAAACTGATATCGGCGACACTGAAGAGGCTCATGGCTAGTTCATGCCCTGGTGGACAGTGGCTGCTGGGTTCAGGGGTGCTGACATGGTTCGTGATAGGAAAGCCTAATGGAGCGAGGGTGGGGCGGGGCGACGAAGACGTTAGTGGTGGGAGGTGGTGTCCTCATTGAGTCCAGAGGTTGAGCATGTAGAGACCTGATATTTTCCTTGTAATACTTTGAAATATTTCTCTAGAGTTAGGCGCTGAGACGACATACGATTTTGAGGCCCGATGTGCCTAGAATTATCTTTATAAAAATATTAAATATATTTTAGATTGTGCATGCATGGTTACTTAAAAGAAACTGGGATGACTTTTAAACGAATGATCAGATCAGAAATTTGATACCACTGTTGGGTTTGGAGCATGGTGTTTTCCCTAGGTGAAACATAAAATGAGTTGGCGTGGGACTTTCAGATCCCTCTCTCATTGGCAAATCATGTAAGAGAATTAATTAATTAATTTATTATTTAATTAAGATCCTTTTTTTGACCTAAGAATTTGTTATAAATTCATGGTTTAGAGGAGTTGGCCTCATATTTATATTTTTTCCAATAACCTATCCTCTCTTCCTATCATTTCCCATTAACGAATGATGAATGAAGAACAACGTATAAACCTTAGATCTAGATGGATCAAGATGCGACGAACTCAACAGAACACCCCCCTTCATTGGTGAATGCGTTCTTCACCAACAATCAAACTAAACAAGAGGTAAGACTCATTTGGGGGGGGGGGGGGGGGTTACACCCTAGATTAAACTTTGAGAATGTTGATAATTAGTTCTTCAGTTTATGCCCCTGATTTCAAACTTTTCATGAGCCCAAGTACTTGGATTTCATATTTTTTATCCCATGTTCTAACCCTGGTGCCCCAATCTCGATCATATAAAAAATAACTCTTCGATGGAAGTTTTTAAAACTTTGGATTTTGGTTCCTTTCTCCCATATTTCTTCATGTCTTAATTGAGTAATCCCTTTGAATCCTGGTTCGACAATTGTCGGGCGACCCGAGCTCGACCGAGAACCTGAATTCAGATTGAACTTGTGGAACAACAACATAATTATGAGAAATGCACATGTAACACCCCATGATTTCATAGTACGTTATCTCATTAAAGTAATTCAACATCCTGCGCTACATGCAACACTGAGTTCGAGCGCACCACAAATTACCAAACTAGTCGTTCAAAAAGTAGTTATGAATAGTATTAACTGCATTTTGAATCTTAAATACTCTATATAATTTTAAAATCCATATTATGTGTTTCTTAAATATAATATAAGAACAAATGCATTTTTTTTCAGACCGAAGAAGTATATTTTCAAAAAATGAAATTTTAACGCCTTTTAATGGAGAACCCTTTTTAAAAACAATATTTGACACTTTTAGGTATTCAATTTAATGAAACTAAATTCTACTTTAGAAGAGGGACATAAAAATTTATTTTGGATAAATTTTTGGAACTTTTCTGATAACTTTCATATTTTGACGAATAGTGAAAAATACTATGTTTTAATTGAAAACAACTTTATTAATCGAAATAATTTATAGTGTTAAATTATTAATTTGAATGGTTTTAAAGTATAATTAGATTATATTTTTATCCTTTAATACAATTTAGTTCATTATAACTAATTTTACATTTAAATTTGACATAAACACATGTCAATCTTTTGATAGTTTTTAGTTTTTAAAAACCCGCTTTTTGGTTTTCACAACGGGAATTAATTTTAAATTAATAAATGAAACTTCTATGTTTATAATTTAGTAAAATAGACTTCATTTTTGAATTTATAATATCAAAATTATCTTATGGTGAATTTTTGGTATTTTTCTGCAAACATTCAATTTTTGATGAATAGTGAAAAGCACTTAGTTATTATTCAAAACTGACTTTTTATTTAAATAATTATTTATTTTATTTAAATTTAAATTAATTAAAAATAGATATATAATACTTATATAAGTTCAATATAATTCATTAGAGTCATTTTATAATAAAATTTGATGTGTAAAATTTTATTGAACTTTTTAACCTCTTTTATCCACCTTCTTGGCACATTATCAAATTTACATAAAACTTAATTTTACTACTTTTGTGAGTTGAATTTAAAAAATCCAAGAGACACAGTCTACATCAGTAAGTAAAATATGATTCAATAAGATGAAAATAATATGTGGTGAATAGTAAATTTTGACTTTTATTTACCACAGTTAAAAGTAAATATGGTAATTAAAGGTAGAAATGATATTATAATTACCCTAACACATGTCCTAATTCTATTGGATAAGTGTAATTCGACCAAAAACAACCTTAGAAATAAAATATGATCCTTAAGTTCCCCTTGGATTAGATTAAGACATTTATTATTATTTTATTTAAAGAAGATTTAAATGTATTAAATTCAAAGTTTATTAACTAAACCATTTTAATATAAAATTATACATAACATAAATTAAAATATAAATATTCATTGGAAATATGAACAGATTTATTACATAATGATATTTTATTTATAATTTTTAGAGATTAAATAATTAAATTTATTTATGACACAATGATGATTGAGTAATTACGTTCTTAATGAAATATTAAAATAGTCAATATTATAAATATTAAAATAAATATAATTTAAATGTTTTTATGCCATACACAAATTATATGGGTTAATACAACTTTTTAGGGTTGATTAGATAAATTTTGTTCTAAGTGATAAGGTTGTTTTGACTTTCACAAAAACAAAATACCAAATAGTGTCAAAATTGACATAAATTAATTTTTAAAACAAATACTATATTTTTGGTTGATATAATTTTCCCACAAATCTAAGGTTTGAAAAAAGGTCCTAAATAATATTATATATGTAATTATTGAAGCACTTGAGGTTCTCTTGGAAGTTTAGAGTAATTTTATTAACCATATAGTGTAAGAATACAAGAAGACATGATAAAAGTTAAACTATTTAACTAAGAGTTAAATCTAAAAGATAAGGATTCAATGGTAACCTAAACTTGTATAAAACCTATTGTTTGAGAGGATTTATACCCTTAACCACATAAGGCTCTAAATAAATTCCTTTTGAGTAATTATAAACCTAATATGATTGTATAATAAATTAATATTTTAATCTTTTTCTAAAGTGACTCTCACCCCTCTTATAAAAGGGCACTTACCCTTCTCCCAAAATCGCACCTCCAAATCCATTTGGATCAGCCAAAAACTTTCCAAATATCCTCAAAAAATCTCTCAAATCAACTTAGAGTCTTTACTTTGATCATAAATACAACCTAATGAGCCCTTTTGATCAACTCAAAAGGAAACACCCGATGAAGAGGTAATAATTTCACCACCCTCTTTCAAGTTATTTTCTTCTTCCACTTCCTCTTTCATTGCTGTTTTAATAACAAAATATTAACTCCAATATCTACTTCATACTTTGAATTTGTTATAAATATGGTATAACCATATTCGTTATTCTATCCATCCTATAAATGTCAAAGTCACTATATGTGTGTACGTACGACTTACCGTCTCCACGTCCTGGTGTAGTTTGTTATTCAAACACATCATTATTTGGATGGGTATAATAATGAGTATAACTGATGTAAATAATAAATATAACATGTTAATTATTATTTATATATATGATATACCATCCAATTACATAGGATTTCACCATCAATGTAATTATATTGTCACTCGTGCGTACGTACAATTTACCGTCTCCACGATGCGATGCGATTCATTCCCACGTTCACCATTCAGTGATGATTATAAAAATATATATTATTAATAAGTATTTAGTATATGACATAATAATACTACTGGATATATATATATATATATTTATTTATTTATTTACTTACATATATCTTAGTCACTTACTTCCGTTCAAGACGATATGAAAATGGAAACAATGTTTATGCGTAAGTACTGCCTACCGTCTCCATAAACGGTGCCTTACATTTTATATATCTATATTTTATAAATATTTATATTCTAAATATATATTATATATAAATCAAGGTTTATCTTCTGGAAGTATTTAAATCATTATCAATATGATATGATGAAGAATAACAAGTTAAAACACGTATGATAAAGAAAGCGATTATTACCCAAAATGTTATTTTAACATGGAAATAATTATAAAATGTTTAGTATAAAGTCATAAATTAATCATGTATGATATAATAAATATTAATATGTTTTTTTTATAATTTAATAACATACTATGGTCATTATACATGAGGTTAAATGTACCCTCGACCAAAGGAAAGTGCAAGGTAAGGGTTAATTTAACAATCTATTTATTATCCGAGTATGTTTTTATGTAAGTATGCAGGAGAACATATTTATCAAACATGTCCATATTTCACAAAATAGTTTTTAGAGGGACTCTTTGTAAGGGAATTTTTATTAAAACATCAATTTAAACGTTTTAAATATTTATTCTTCTAAACCTTTCTCATTAATGTCCATGTTTTCAAAATGGTTTTCAGGATTTATTTATATGGACATGAATGTTTTAAAATGTTAATTTATTTCAAAAGTTTCAAAGTGGTATGAGACACTTTGATTCAAAACTATATTTTAAATATCTTCCTTTATATGCATTTTAAATGATTTCATGAAAAGGGATATTTCTCTTGAAGATTTTTACTCATCATTTTCAACTATGTCAACATTCTTTACAGGATATTATTCTTGATCGAGGTTGATTTATTATGATACAAATATTCCATATTGTATTGAAGGTTATGTTATATGTTTGACTATGGATGTGTTATTTTTATACCATTTATGGTTTATGGATAAAGTATTGACATCTTTTATGCTAGTTTTAATACGAATGTTTATGTTATGTTTTAACCTTTTTATATGAGGAATGCATTAGACTTATTAAGTGACGGGTGGATCCCGTTATAGATCCTCGATGAATTGGTAGGTCTCATGAGACAAACTAGTTTCTTGGAAGAAGGCCTTGACAAAATCTTATTTTTAGTGTTGTAACAAGGCCTTGAATATGTTGTTATGATGTCTGGCATTATGCAATCCATCATTGTGAAATTAGTTATTGATATTTCATGTGATTATTTGACTAGTAGAATATACATGTGAATAAGTAAATGACATTATATGATTTATATTTTCCATATTATGATGAAGTTTAAGTTTAAAAGGCTTTTGTTTTAATTTTATACATTACTTTAAATGTTTATGCTTATTTATGAAAGTTTCCGCTATATTTTTATTCTTACTGAGAATCTGACTTCACCCCTTTCTATGTTTTATTTTTCCCAGGATGCGAAGAAGTATATTATGACTGACCTTGAGGGATAATCTAAGTTATATGAATGTGGTCAATGGAGACAATATTGTTTTTGTTTTTCATTTTATAATGTAATGTAACGTTAATGTATGTAATCTATTTTCCAAGACGGCTAAACTGATCAGTCCTTCAAGACTTTTTTCCTTGTAATCATGCCAATGTATTAAAATAATGCACTGACTCTGGGTAACTGAGGTTAGGGAATTACAGTGGGTATCAGACGAATTTTAGAAACAACCTTGGAAATATATTTAGATAAACTCTGATTACAGAACATTATCCTAAGATAGACTTTAAGGATTAGTATATAAGAACTTCCAAGAATATTGGTAATGTAGAAATTTTTTGTATTTTCCAAGATATACATCCCTCTCTGGATACAAGCAGGTTGAGGCGGAACTAGTATAGTTGTACCTAAGAGTGAAAACTCTGACAAGGAGTTTCGGGCTTGACCCAGGGTATCCTGGTACACGACAACATGCCTTGTTGCACTCTTGGTTATGACACTATTGGGGGATATTCTTAGGATAATTAACATTTTCATTACCATCCATTATGAAGGATTTAGAAGTAAACTCTTCCTCAATTAAAACATTTTATGATTATAGATTATATACATAATATTTTCAATTTACATTAGGTATTTTACAAGTTTGGAATTATGCATTGCGATTCATAAACTAAACTAGTGTATTCCATTATTTAGAAATTGTGCCTAGTAGAAGGAATTCGAACTCCAGCAATACCCATGATCAAAATATTATGAAGGATCAAATATTTCATGGTATTAAGATAATATTTAAAAGGGAAATAGTCTCCCATGTATTCTCATCATATAAAAAATTAATATCGTGTGTTAATAAGATAGGTAAAGAATTCTCTGAGTCCTATGGCTTTGAAGGGAAGCAAGAGAAGAAAATGATGGAAGAGAGAAATATGGTTAAAGGGGAGAGGGTAAAGAAGGATTTTACCATATGTGATAATTGTGGAAAGAATCACCTTGGTAAATTCCTATTGGGAGTGAGAGTTTTTTATAAGTGTTGATAAAAAGGACACCAAGTACGTTATTGCAAGGGTAAGAAAAAAGTTTTCAAATGTGCAATGCTTCATCTACAAGGAGTTGGGACACTATGCAAAGTAATGTCCAAATCATCATAGTATTCCCCAAATGATGCTATTAGATAATAATAAAGTTGTGATACAACAGAAGATGAAGGCGAATGATTAGATTTCTTATGTTATTATTAATGTATTGTGTCATTTGAGTATTGTATTAATGATGTACATGTTATAAGAATTATAGTGTATAAAAGGATTTTACTATAGTACTATTTCATTGAGGACATGAGATTGTTTGAAACCAAGAAAAGTGACTCAATAGCAGGTTAATTTTTTTGGAAAATATATGGTTGAGAGAAAGATAAGCCATAATATGGTTCTGAAACTTAGGTAGTGATTTTGGAATAATATATGATTGATTTGGATAAATTATATTGGATATTATTGACTACCTTGAATCTGATTAATGATTTGTATATTCCATCATTGTTGGACTTTACAACATTTTTGGATATAAGGAGTATATCCAGTATTCTAAAAGGAATAAGGGATCATGAATGTAATCAATAAGGTTTTATGGAAATTCAGGGTGTTATAATGTTTTAAAAGAATACATGATGAAGGTATTCACATGTTACTACATGGAAAAAAGGATTTTCACTGTGTTTACCTTTCTTATAAATTTTGGACTATGAGTTTCGACAGAAGTATTTTGGATAATTATAAAGGTTGGAATCAAATATTTTTGACATTGGATACTATTTTTAAGGTTAAATCATTTCTTGAGATTATTTTTGGACAATCATAAAAAGGACATCTCAGAGGTCGGGTGACAACCCGTCACGTCCGGCAAGGCCGCGAGACTTGAACCCACACTGAAGGGTGACAAGGGTGCATCACCTACCACTGGCCTTTGTGATGTCCTGGTTTGTATAATGTAGTTTTTTAAATGTTCTAATAGATAAATTATAAATTCATTTTTTGGAACCCTATATGATTAGGATAAATAGAATATTTTTGAATTCTATTATCTTTTGGAGTGAAATATGAGTTTGTGGTAGGAATTAGTTGAAGGATGAAACTCTACTTGTCAAATATATATATATATATATATATATTTCCTCTTATTCTATGAATCAATTAATTCTTAAACATTAGGGAAGGGATCTTAATACCAAAAATGTGTTATCCTAATACCTTATGTTTTGTGGAACTAATGATATTTTAAATCATCATAGATTTATGGCTTTGAGAACCTCAATTTTACACTTGTTTGTGATTGATAACCTCAATAACTCCCTATAAACATTTATGTTTTTCAACTGATTATGTGTCCTTAATTTACAACAATGTTCTTCTAATCAAGATCATAATTTGGTAGTGATTTTTTTATTCCCTTCCACTCTTATTAAGACTAAATTTTATTAACCCAATTTTCAATGTGGGTTTTCCACAAAGGTATTTTTCTATTTTTAACCTTTTATTTTTGAAGAAAAATTTAAATTTAAAAAATTCAATTTATTTAAGGAGGGGAGAATGTAACACCCCCAATATTTCATAGTATGTTATCTCATTAAAGTAAATCAATAGCTTGCGCTACACGGAACACCGAGTTTGAGCACACCACAACTTACCAAACTATTTGTTCAAAAAGCGGTTATGAATATTAATAACTTAATTTTTAATCTTATATACTCTATATAATTTTAACATCCATGTCATTTGTTTCTTAGACATAATATAAGAACAACTTCATTTTTTCAGATAAAAAAAGTATTTTTCAAAAAATAAAATTTTACCGCCTTTTAATGGAGAACCCTTTCTAAATCCAATATTTGACACTTTTATATATTAAATTTAATGAAATTAAATTATTATTTAGAATAGTGACATAAAAATTTATTTTGGATAAATTTTTGGTATTTTTCTGATAACTTTCATATTTTGACGAATAGTGAAAAATACTATGTTTTAATTGAAAACAACTTTTTTAATCGAAACAATTTATAGTGTTAAATTATGAATTTGAATGGTTTTTAAGTATCATTAGATTATATTTTTATCATTTAATAAAATTTAGGTCATTATAAATAATTTCCCATTTAAGTTTGACATAAACACATGTCAAACTTTTGATAGTTTTAACTTTTTAAAAACATGCTTTTTAGTTTTGACAATGGGAATTAATTTTAAATTAATAAATGAAATTTCTATATTTTTAATTTTGTAAAATAGAATTTATTTTTGAATTCATAATATCAAAATTATATTATGGTGAAATTTTGGTATTTTTCTAAAAACATTCAATTTTTGATGAATAGTGAAAAACACTGCGTTATTATTTAAAACCGACTTTTTATTTAAATAATTATTTATTTTATTTAAATTTATTTTAAGTCAAAATATATATATAATACCTATATAAGTTCAATTTAATTCATTGGAGTCATTTTATAATAAAATTAGATGTATAAAATTATGTTGAACTTTTTAACCTTTTTTACCCATCTTCTAGGCACATTTGCAAATTTGCATAAAACTTAATTTTACTCTTTTCTGAGTTGAATTTAAAAAATCTGAGAGACACAGTGGACATCAGTATGTAAAATTTGATTCAATAATATGAAAATAATGTTTTTTGTGAATAGTATCTTTTGACTTTTATTTACCACGGTTAAAAGTAAATTGGGTAATTAAAGGTAAAAATGATATTATAATTACCCTAACACATGTCCTAATTCTATTGTATATGTGTAATTCAACCAAAAACAACATTAGGAATAAAATATGATCCTTTAGGTCAAGATGGATTAGATTAGGACATTTATTATTATTTTATCTAAAGAAAAGTTAAAAGTGTTAAATTCAAAGTATATTAACTAAACCATTTTAATATAGGGTTATACATAAGATAAATTCGACTATAAAAATTAATTAGAAATATAAAAATATATCATACATAATGGTATTTTATTTATAATTTTTAGAGATAAAATAATTAAATTTAATTATGACACAATGATGATGCAGTAATTACCTTCTTAATGAAATATTAAAATAGTCTATATTATAAAAATTAAAATAAAATGAATTTCAATGTTTTTATGTCATAAAAGAATTTTATAGGTTAATACAACATGTTAGGTTTTATTATCTAAATTTTTTTCTAAGTGATAATGTTTTTATGACTTTCACAAAAACAACATACCAAATAGTGTCAAAATTGAAATAAATTAATTTTTAAAAAAAATACTATATTATTGGTTGATATAATATTCCCAAAAATATATGGTTCAGACAGAAAGCTTAAATAATATTATATATGTCCTTAATTAAACACTTGAGCTTATTTTGTAAGTTTAGAGTAAGTTTGTTAACCATATAGTGTAAGAATACAAGAAGACACAGTAAAAGTTAAACTATTTAACTAAGAGTTAAATCTAAGAGATAATGTTACAATGGTAACCAAAACTTGTCTAAAATCTATTGGTTGAGAGTGTTTTGACCCATAACCACATAAGGCTCTAAATAAATTCATTTTGAGCCATTATAAACCTAATATGATTGTATAATAAATTAATATTTTAATCTTTTCCTAATGTGACTCTCACCCCTCTTATAAAAGGGCACTTACCATTCTCCCAAAATCACACCTCCAAATCCATTTGTCTCAGCCAAAACCTTCCCAAATATCCTCCAAAAATCTCTCAAATCAACCTAGATTATTTACTTTTATCATAAATACAACCTAATGAGCCCTTTTGATAAACTCAAAAGGAAACACCCGATGAAGAGGTAATAATTTCACCACCCTCTTTCAAGTTCTTTTCTTCTTCAACTTCCTATTTCATTGTTGTTTCCATAACAAATTAATAAATCCAATACTTATTTCATACTATGATGTTATTATAAATATGGTACAACCATATTCGTTATTCTATCCATCCTATAAATGACAAAGTCACCATATGTGTGTACGTACGACTTACCATCTCCACGTCCTGGTGTAGTTTGTTATTCAAACACTTCATTATTTAGATAGGTATAATAATGAGTATAACTGATGTAAATAATGAATATAACATTTTAATGATTCTGTATATATGATATACCATCCAATTACATACTATTTCACCATCAATATAATGATATTGTCGCTCGTGCGTATGTACGAATTACCGTCTCCACGATGCGATGAGATTCATTCCCATCTTCACCATTCAATGATGATTATAAAAATATATATTATTAATAAGTATTTAATATATGACATAATAATTCTACTGTATATATATATATTTACTTACATATATCTTAGTCACTTACTTCCGTTCAAGAAGATATGAAAACGGAAACATTGTTCATGCGTAAGTACGACCTACCGTCTCCATAAACAGTTCCTTCCATTTCATATATCTAACTATTATAAATATTTATATTATAAATATATATGATATATAAATCATTTTTTATATTTGATAAGTATTTAAATCATGATCTATATGATACGATCAAGAATAACAAGTTAAAACATGTACGATAAAGAAAGAAATTATTACCCAAAATGTTATTTTAACAAGGAAATCATTATAAAATGGTTAGTATAAAGTCATAAATGAATTATTTATGATATAATAAATTTGAATATGGTTTTTTTATAATTTAATAACATACTATGGTCATTATACACGAGGTTAAACGTACCCTCGACCAAAGGAAAGTGCATGGTAAGAGTTAATTTCACAATCTATTTATTATCTGAGTATGTTTTTATGTAAGTATATACTGGGAAATATTTGTCAACCATTTCCATGTTTCATGAAAGAGTTCTCAGAGGGATTCTTTTTAAGGTACTTTTTACTAAAACATCATTTTAAACGTTTTAAAGATTTATTCTTCTAAACCATTCTCATTAATGTCCTTGTTTTCAAAATGGTTTTAAGGATTTAATTATATGGTCATGAATTTTTTAAAATGTTAATTTCTTTCAAAAGTTATAAAGTGGTATGGGACACTTTGATTCAAAACAATCTTTTAAATTACATCCTTTATAGGACTTTTAAATTATTTCATGAAAATGGATATTTCTCTCGAAGATTTTTACTGATCATTTTCAACTATGTCAACATCCTTTATGGGATATTATTCTTGATCAAGGTTTATTTATTATGATACAAATATTCCATATTTTATTGAAGATTTTGTGGTATGTTTGAATGTGGATGTTTTATTTTTACAATATTCATGGTTTATGGATAAAGTATTTACTTTTTGTATTCTAGTTTTAATACGAATGTTTATGTTATATTTAAACCTTTTTATATGAGGAATTAATTTGACTTAATAAGTGACATGTGGAGCCCATTATAGGTCCTCGATGCATCGGTAGGTCTCATGAGACAAACTAGTGTCTTGGTATAAGGCCTTTACAAAATCTATTTGTAGAGTTGGCACAAGGCCTTGAATATGTTGTAATGAAGTCTGGCATTATGCATTCCATCATTGTGAAATTAGTTATTGATATTACATGTGATTATTCAACTAGTAGGATATCCATGTGAATAAGTAAATGGTAATATTTGATTTATCTTTTCCATATTATGATAAAGTTTAAGTTTAAAGGCTTTTGTTTTAGTTTTATACATTACTTTCAATATTTATTCTTATTTATGATATTTTTTGCTATATTTTTATCCTTACTGAGCATCTGATCTCAACCCTTTATATGTTTTATTTTTTCCAGGATGCGAAGAAGTAAATTATGACTGACCTGCAGGGATAATCTAACGGATATAAATGTGGTCAATGGAGACAATATTTTTGTTGTTTTTCATTTTATAATGTAATGTGAAATTCATGTATGTAATCTATTTTCCAAGACTGCTAAACTGATTAGTCCTTCAGGACTTGATTCCTTGTAATCATGCCAATGTATAAAAATAATGCACTGACTCTGGGTAACTGGGGTCGGGGCGTTACATCATAGATCTAGAAACAACATGATCCAAGGATAAAAAATCCATTGTTTTCACGTCAATCTAATGAGAAACTAAGCCATGATGGTGTATGGAAGATCTGGCCAAACCCTCGTCTTCGAAGGAGGCCGATTCATGATGAATGACCAAGAGATTATGCTTTATTTGGCAAGATCCGAAGCTTTCAGAGAAAAATCAGTTGAATTTAACCATAGTTGAAGAAGATTCAGAAGTGGTGGCAAGAATCTAAGAAAATCTTGGGTTTCTAGAAAAATCCCAACTACACGTCATGTTCATCAATGAACCCATGGTGTGTAGCCTCCATCAGTGGAGACACTAGGGTTTGAGAAGAGATAAAGATGTTACAATGTGTACTCCCATTGACACACGGTGTACCACCTTTCTGGGTGAGGCAAGACATGTGATAGAATACATGGCCAGACACACACACTATGCTAAGCACATAAACATAGGTTGTACACACGGGTAGAATATCATGTGAACCGACATGCCGTGTACCAAAGTACATGGACACGAGGTCCGAGTACACATACCCGACCAAGAGACAAGGCCCCAGTCCCAGATTGCTAGAACACATGGTGTAGTCCACATAAATGGTGTACTCTACTACATGAGATGGGACCCGTGTACTATTCTTAAACAAGGGAATGTGATGAAGAGGGGACACACGCAATGTGGGACTCCTCACACACTGCGTACTAATTAAGATCATATGAGTAACCTTCATTCCTCTATATCTCCTTTGTTTGAACATAGATTTCATCTCATGAGATTCATATCCTGAGTGTTTTTTCATGCAAAATATTATGGTTCCCTCAGAAGTGGTTATCGATATATGACATAAATGTTCTAAGTTGGAACAAACATATATGACACCCGATGAATGCATCGATCATACATTCTTATCAGTGCAGTTTCAAGCTAACCCTCTAGTTGGCTTGGGTAGTTTAGTCCCCGATGAAGAGGACTCTCAAGCTGGGCTAGCTAGTGTAGTCCCTAAAACCTTCTAGGCTAACCCTCTAGCTGGGTTGGGTAGTGTAGTCCCCAACGACCTTTCTGGATGTCCCTCTAGTTAGGCTGGGTAGTGTAGTCCCCGAAAATATTCTAGGCTGACCCTTTAGCTTGGACCTTCCTGGGAAGACCCTCAATTTTTCAACATAGTGGCAAGGTGTGGTTTGACATACCCTTGTACTTGTGAGAAGAGGGGGCACTTTCCCCCCAATATTCATCCTTGAGATGCAACAAAAAACTGTGTGGGTGATTTAGTGCTGCCTAAAGAGGATAATATCAAGGTGTGGTGAGTTGAGCCCCTTTAACTTGTGTCTCTTAGGAAGATGCATGAGGTGTTGGGTATCCTAGATGGATTTACCTTGGAACTGTTGGATACTCATCTTCTCGGGCTGAGCTATGAGATGAAGATCCCCTTACTCTCTCATTTTGGATTCTTTGACTAGGTATACATATATATTTCATGTTACATCAACCACTCCTTGGGTCTTGGTTACTCTCCTTCCAAGAGAGGAGAAGACACACAAGGTAGGCCACGTGCTTTCCGTGTCTAGCTTCACATGGTTAGATGGGTCTACTCATTGGAAATAGGTAGAAAAGACTCGATGAGGAGTTTATCTCCTCACTTTTTTGAGATCCTTGTGTTTTGATGAGTCTACTTTCCCACTTTGTCGGGTTGATATGTACTTTTTCCATTCCACTTTACTTTACCTTGTTCTATATAATTCTTCTCTTAATTTGTATCTCTTAATTCTTCCCCTTCAAATTTTTTTGGGCCTTCTACTATGTATGTATATACTAACCCCTACATGGGCTCTTCCCAACACATGTCGTGTCTTTTGAATATGACAGACATGTTGATCGTGACTATAGAGGAGAAAAGAGGTATAGGCTACTTGGACCACGTAAAATGGTTATATTTGGGATTCAAGAGAATGTCTCTCTTGACTGTTACTCTCTTTTAGTTTCCTCCAGTCTGGGACAGGTTTCTGGTTTGGGCATTTGTTATTTACCATTTCTTTTTAGTTGACACTACCATACTCTTATACCGTCTAGAGGTTCATGCATATTCATTTTACCTTATAGCAGTTTCAATTTTTTTTTTACTTTTTCTCTCTACTTTTTCATTTAGTGAGTTGTGTGAGTGTGTTTAGGTTTTAGTCAAAGGCCTCCCCAAGTTTAGTTGTTCCTTTAACACTTATCTCCACCTCAGTCCTATAGAGGCAGGCTTGGGGTAGTTGTGGATCAAGCCCTGGCTTAGGTCGTGTCGTGAAAGAGTGGTATCAGAGGTAGTTCAACCCTTGGGACATTGTTCATACATTTCCCTAATAAGGTATTAGTTGGGTTTAGGGAAATAGTGTCAACTTGTATCTCAAGAGGCTCTCAGGACAGGGTGTCTAGTGATAGTGTGGTGAAAAATGCATCCATTCACCAGGGCCCTGATTACCCGCTTGTCGACTCGGCACCCTATGAAATTTATTATATAGAATAATGGTATATGCATTATATAAGATCAATTCTTTGACTGTCCTTATTGAGTCAAATCCCTATTATTTTTCAATATATATATATATATATATATTCTCATCTGACTATGGAACTCCTTGATAATTTTTAGGATTCCTTCGTGATGATAGCCATCTAGGATACTAGATCTGATTCATGATGACGCCACCATGAGCGATGAGGCCTCAGTTCAGGGTACATCTAGAGATCCCCTTCCTTCCGGTTGGTAGGTAGAATTACCCCAAATTGTTGAGAAATACATAGTTCTAGAGGTGTAGGCGGAGGATAGGCACAATTTGAGTTCCCTTCACGAGTTCCATCACCAGAGACCACTAAGGTTCTGTGGTGAGCCATATCCTCAGGTAGTAGATGATTGGTTGGAGTCAGTGGCCTATGTTTTTTGTCTTGTTCACACACCGAAAAATAATATGGTGTCTTTGGTATCAATTCTTTTCCATGGAGCAATTGATCACTGGTGGAGCATAGTTACCCATATGCATGATGAGTGGACACTCTTGTGGGACAAATTTTAGAAGTTGTTTTGGGAGAAGTATTACCCCTCATGGTTGCGCTCCATTCAGATTCAGAAGCTTTTGGAGCTTCCGAAGGTAGGGATGATATTGTTAGAGTACATGGAGACCATCATAGACCTTACACGCTACTCCCTTAATATGATCATAGATGGATACTTCAGAGCATGTAAGTTCGATAAGGGACTCTGTAGAGAGATCTAGGACAACGTGGTGCCCTTGTGCATCCCCACCGATATCGGGGTGTTGGAACATGAACTTATTATAGAGATATTTTTTTATAGAGGGATGTCAAATAGATGGAGTTTGTATTGAGAATGATAGATATGAGGTGTCTGCATCTATAGACAAATGCCAGAGATCTCAAAATATGATCCACTTTCGTGAGAAGACCTAGGGACATGGTCGTTCTATGAAGGAGCAACATAGAGCATCGAGGAATCCCATAGAGGGATAGTTCTATACGTATGATGGGTGAGGACACATGGAATAAGACTACCCAAAAGGTAAAGATGATCATCCCTAACATGAAGTGGAAAAACCTCCACGACAGAGGTAGCACCTTGATCTGGAATCATAGAGGAAAGGAAAGGGTAGTCCCTAGGGAGGCTGAGCTGGTAGAGGGGTAGGAGGAGCTTCAGGTGGGGGATGATAGTGTGAGGTTATTCCACCACCACTTAAAATAACCCCAAGTCGGGCTCGGGGATCTAGCGGTCAGAGCCACAGGCAGTTGCAAGATTTGGATGTCTACGGTCCTGTGGCACATGAGATAATATGAGGTATGATCTGTGTTGACTCTAATCCTTCCCCAGTATTAGTATACATAGGTTCTAACCATTATTTTATCTCACGACTCTTGGTGCATGATCTGGAGCTCTTTATGGAGATGTTATCACAATAGCTATGCCTCGATATTCCCACAGGGAATGCTTCCTCAGTATCTTTCATCATCCAGTAGTGCGATCTATCCTTTGGGGGATAAAGGTTCATGTGGGACCTAATGGTCATCATAATGGGACCTTGTCACGTTATATTAGGAATGGATTATATTTCCATGGTTTGAGCCCATATTTACTATCAGCATAGATTATTCATATGCCTACATAATGATGAGACACAATTCTCCTTTTTCGACGAGAGAGACCTCATAGCGGGATGAGTGGGTGTTGTGAGTAAGAGGTTAAATCACATCACCCATCATCTAGAGAGTATGAAACTTGGTGCAATATACTTTTTGGGCATCTGGATATTTTTAGTTGTGAAGTATTATATGGAATTCATCCCCAAAGATGTTATAGGACTACCTTCAAGGTAGGAGTTGGAGTTTTGCATTGACTTGCAACTGGGGACTTCCCCGATATCTTTTGCGGCGTATCATATGGATCCCACTGAGCTCTAGGAGCTACGTTTGAAGATGGAGGACCTTCATGTGAAATGATTCATCATACCTAGTGTGTCCCCATGTGAAGTTCTAGTTCTATTTGTGAATAAAGAAGATGAGAACTTGCAGATTTGTGTGGATTATCATCACCTGAACTAGGCCAGGATAAAGAACATGTACCCATTTCTAAGGATTGAACACCTCTTTGGTTAGTTGTGTGGTGTGATATAGTTATAAAAAATTCATATCAGGTCCATCTATCACTAGTTTCGGGTTTGTGAGGCCAATATTATTAAATTGTATTTTCAGTGTTGTTACGGACACTACAAGTTCATAGTGATGAATTTCAGTGTGACAAATTCCCCCTCTGTTTTCATGGCTTTGATCAACCAGTTCTTCTAGCCTAAGTTGGAGGATTTTTTTGTTATCTTCACTGATGAAATAATTGTCTACTTCGTGATAGGGGATGAAAATTTAGATCATTTGAGGAGAGTCCTTGATCTACTTTGAGAGCACTAGATTTATTTAAATCTTTCAAAATTACATTTCTTGATATAGGAGGTTAACTTTATAGGGAATTCCATTTATGAACAAGTTCTATACATGGATATATTAAATATCGAGTAAGTTATTAATTGTGAGACACCCAAGAATGTGTTATATATGAAGGGTTTTATTCACTTGGTAGGGTAATACCAGATATTTGTGGTAGACTTCTCCAAGATCATAGCCCCTTTGACCACTCTGACATGGAAGAAACAATTTTTTACCATGTTTGAGTATTTACAGAAGGCCTTCTAGGAGTTGAGGTAGAGGATGATGAGCGATCCAATTTTTAGGCTACTAGAGGAAGGAGTTGAATTTGTATTATATTGTGATGCCTTAGGAGCTAGGATTAGTTTCATGTTAAATAAATTATAGATAGTCATCACATATAGGTCGAGGAAGTTGAGACACCATAAGTAGAATTATTCCACTCATAACCTTGAGCTGGTAGTGGTGGTCTTATCATTGAGGATGTGGATGCACTACCTTCTGTGAGAGTGCGTTTTGGTTTACTCAAACCACTGGAGTCTTAGGTATGTATTAACTCAAAGAGACCTGAACCTGAGGCGGTGACTCTGGTTGGAGTTCCTACAGGACTATGACTTTGAGATAGTCTATAATCTAAGGAAGGGAAATTTTGTAGCAGATTCGATTAATAGGAAGTCCTAGGATCTCCTAGTGTAGGAAGATTCAGAGTATCTAGCTTCCCTATAGCTTCCCCTAATGGAACAAGAGGGTGCAGTTTTCCTACAGTCAAATGGTGATGAATCCTTTGATCCTTGAGCATGTGAAAGATTCCCAACTAGGGGACATTGACTATGGAGTTCTTCATGATCATATATCAATAGGTGAATCACCATAAAGATATTCTAAAGGAGGGAATCATGAGATCTTGTTTTAGGGGTGAATAATGGTTCCAGTTGTGCTACGAGAGGATGTGATTCAGGAGTTCCACACTTCTCCCCTATCTATACATCCCACTGTGGGGAAGTTGTAGTAGGATCTTCAGTGGTAGTTTTGGTGGTCCGGCATGAGACGAAGTGTAACCGAGTTCGTCTCACAATGCCTTACCTTTTTAAAGGTAAAATCTGAACACCAGGTTCCAGAAGGATTGTTGTAGCATCTTGATATCCCATAGTGGAAGTTGGATGGAATATCCATGGACTTGGATACAGTGATTTCATGCACATCGAAGAGCCATGATGCCATCTGGTTGATATTATATCGACTCATGAAGTTAGAACACTTCCTTACTATTAGGGAGCAGTGTTCAGTGGAGAGTTTGAGGGCTTCTATATGTACAAGAGATCATCTTATTTCAAGAGCTACCCTCAATGATTATCTCCAATCATGATGCACGATTTATTTCACAATTGTGGAAAGGCCTACAAGAGGCATTCAGGACCCAACTACGGATGAGTACAACCTTTCAACCCAAGATTGATGGAAGAAACAAGAACACTATCTAGGTTCTAGAGGATATATTGAGGGTTTGTGTGTTGGATTTTGAGCATAGTTGGGAGGATCACTTTCCATTAGAGGAAATCATGTAAAACAAAAAATACCACTCCTCCATCGGCCTAGAACCTTTTTATGCCTTATATGGGAGACGCTTCAGGTCACCCTTGTGTTGGATGGAGATGATATATTACTCTCTTGTAGGCTTAGAGTTGGTGTAGGAAACCATGAAGAAATTATAGATCATCCGTGAATGGATGAAGACAACCCCTAGAAAACAGAATTCCTACACAGATCGTCATTGTAGGTCCTTGGAGTTAGAGCAGGGAGAACACATCTTCTTGAGAGTCTAGACATGATGTGGAATGAGGAGGTTCGGTTGGGGAGGCAAGATATCCTCGAGGTTTATTGAGTTGTTCGAGATCGTGCAGAGGGTCGATGAGGTTAACTATCGCCTCACCTTCAACCTACAGATAGAGCGGGTGAAAGATGTTTTCCACATGTCAAAACTGAAGAGATATGTTCATGAAGCCACACACATCATTGGATGGGGTGATCTAGACATAGAGGATGAATCCACCTTTGCAGATAACCCAGTGGTGATCAAAGACAGATAAGAGCAGACCTTGAGAGGAAAAACCATCACTCTTGTTTGAGTGCTATGGCAGCATGAAAATGTGCATGAGAGTTCCTGGGAGTGGGAGAGCTAGGTGCGGGCTCATTATCCCAAGCTATTTGATTAGTTTTGTTTTCATGGATGAAAATATTGAATAATGGATTGATTTGTGGACCTTGTTTTTGACTTTAAAGACTTTGAAATATTTCTAAATCTTTCTCCAGGTCTAGGTGTTGAGACGATGTGCGATTCTGAGGACCGATGTGTGTGGAATTAATTTTATAAAAATATTCAATATATTTTATATTGTTCATGCATGGTTACTTAAAGAAACTATGATGAATCTTAAATGGATGATCAAATTGGAAATCCGAGACCATGGTTGGGTCTGGAATGTGGTGTTTTACCTATGTGTGACAAAAAATGAGTCAACACAGGATATTCAGATCCCTTTCTCGTTGGTAGCACATTTTAGTTATTTAATTAATTATTTTATTAATTAATTAAAATCCTTTTTTAAACATAATAAATATTTATAAATGCATGGTTTAGAGGAGTTGGCCTCATAGTCCTATTTTTTCCAATAGACTTTCCTATATTCATCTTTTTTCAGGTTGATGAACGATAAACAATGAATGACGAGGAATCAAGATGCGCTGAATAGAACAAATCCTCCCCTTTCAATAGATAGTGTGTTCTTCACCAAAGATCGAACAAAAAAAGAGGTAGGACTCATATTTAATGTTTTTATGCCTTGGATTAACCATTGATCATACTGATAATTAGTTCTTAAATTATCTCCCTTGATTTCAAACTTTGCATGAGCCCAAGTACCAAGATTTCATTTATTTATCCCATGTTCTGACCACTGTTCCCAAATCTCAATCCCCGGCCAAGAATGCTTGGACAACAGTGTTCAAAACTTTTTATTTTGGTTCCTTTATCCCATATTTCTTCAAATATTCAATGAGAAATCCCTTTGAATCCCATATCGACAATTAACCGGGGACCCGAGCTTGATCGGGCACCTAAATTCTGATAGAACTTGTGGAACAAAAGTTGAATTGTGGGTGAGGCACAGTTCTTGAAACAGATGATTCAAGGATGAATAATCCAAAGGTTTCATGTCACTCTGATGGGAAAAGAAGTCGTGGTAGCATACAGAAGATCCAACCAAACCCTCGTCTTTGAATGAGGTTGATTCCTGACAAATGGTGAAGAGATTCCATGTTCTTCATCCAGATCTAAAGATTTTTGAGTGAAATCAGGATACTCTGAATGTGGTTGAAGAATATTTGGAAGAGGTAGTTGCAATCGAAGAAATGATTGGGTTTTGTAAAAGATCTCAACCACATGCTATGTTCAGCAAAGAACGCACACCATGTTGCCTCCCACAACGACAATGCTAGGGTTTGGGAAGAGATAAGTATGGCATGACATGTACTCCTCTAAACATGTAGTGTACCATATTTTTATGTGAGGTGAGCTGTGTGAAGGAACACATGGCACAACACACTCCCTAGGTTGATCACATGAACATGGGTTAGACACATGGGCGAAATCCAATGTGAACCGACACGCCGTGTACCGATGTACATGGACACGGTGTCTGAGTACATGGACACGACCAACAGACGTGACCCTAGTCCCAGATAGCTAGAACATGATGTGTATTACATGTACATAGAATCACATACTACATGACATGAGAACCATGTAACTATCTCAAACATGGAAAAGTGCTGAAGTGGGGCCACATGTCGTATGGGACCCGACCCCTCACACATCGTGCACTGTTTAATCTCATATAAGAAACCTTCATTCCTATGTACCTCCTTCATTTGAGCTTGGATTTCACCCTATGAGATGCCTGTCCTGATTGGTTTTACATAGATTATGTGATGATTACCTTATAAGTGGATATCAATATATGACACAAATGTTCCAGGTTGTCTCACATAGAGACAACACATGATGAAACCAATGATTAGACGGGCTTATCATAACAGCTTCGGGCTAACCTTCCAACAAGGTAGGGTAGTGTAGTCCTCGAAAACCTTCGGGGCTGACCCTACTATCGGGATGGGTAATGTAGTCCTTGATGACCTTCCAATAAGAACCTCCAGATGGGTTTGGAAGTGTATCCCCCAACAACCTTCCAGGATGACCCTTCAGCTAGGATAGGGTGTGTAGTCCCTAATGACCTTCTGAGCTGACCCTCCAGCTGGGCTGGCAGTGTAGTCCCCAAAGAACTTCCAGGTAAGACCATAAACTATGTGAAACAGTGGAGAGGCATGGTTTGACTTACCATTGGATTCATTAGAAATCGGGGAAATTTACCCACTGAGACATCCTTGGGATGCGACTTAAAATCGTGTGTGTGAGTCAGTGCCACCCAAAGTGGATAGTAAAAAGATGTGGTAATTTGACACCCTTTGACTTGGGTCTCCTGGGAAGATGCATGAGTTTCTAGACATCATAGATGGATTTACCGTGGAACTGTTGGTTACTCATCTACTTGGGTTGATATGTGAGATTGAGATCCCCTTACTCCCTCGTTTGGGATTCTTTGACTAGGAAAACATATATTTTTCATATTATAGTACATACTCCTTGGGTCTTGGTTAGTCTCCTTCCAGGAGAGGCTAAGACATGTGGGGTATGTCATGTGATTTCCGTGTCTAGATTCTCATGGTTGGATGTGTGTACTCTCCAGCTAAAGGTAGCAAAGACTCGATGAGGAGTTCATCTCCTCATTATTTCAAGCTCCTTGTGTTTGGATGTGTCTATTTTCCTACTTTTTTAGATTTAACTGTACCTGTTCTATTCCACTTTACTATTCCTTGTTCCATATACTTCTTCTCTTCATTTATATCTCTTAACGATACCCCTTCACCTTTTCAGGGTTTTCTTCTGGGTATGTATATACCCACCCCTTCATGGGCTCTTCAAAACACGTTTCATGTCTTTTGTAGATAGAGGACATGTTGATCTTGAATATAGAAGAGCATAAAGATATATGTTTCTTAGACTGTGTATAATGTTCATAGTTGGGATTCAATATAGGGGCTCTCTCAGATATTAATCTCTTTCATTTTCCTCTAATTTAGGATAGGTTTCTGGTTTGGGTGTGTGTTTTTCCACTCTACCTTTCAGTTGACACTACTATACTCTTGTTCCATCTAGAGGTTCATGCATGATCATTTTACCAGATAGTAGTTACACACTTTTTTTATACTTTTCCTATGCACTTTTTCATTGAGTGGGTTGTGTGTGTTGGTACGAATTTTAGGAAAAGGCCTCCTCCAGTTTAGTTGTGACTTCAGCGCATGGCGCCACCCATGGCCTATGGTGTCAGGATTGGGGTAGTTGTGACTCGAGCCCTAGATTGGGCTAGGTTGTGACAGAGTAGGCCAGGGATGAGCTTCTCTAGTAGTGGTGGGCATGATGATGCACAACAGGGTAACGAATACATTAGTGTTACAGTGTCAGGAGGTAACACAAGATCAAGGAACGACGATCATCGGTGGGGACTGTGACTACTTCTATGAAGGAAAAATTGGTCAAATTCTAGATGCAATATCAGATGATGTTCAGATCCGGAAGCAACCACCAACAATGTAAAGTCATATTTGAATTTTGAGAGGTTATGAATTTATTCATCGATTCCAGGCACCATGCAGTTATTCATGAAGCATTGCTAGCTAATAAAGCCTTGTAGGCCAGGTTCATAGGAGTAACTTTAAGGACCAACTAGGGAAGTTTTTGTATAGGGTGTCTGATATTTGGTCTTAATAATCCATGTTTAAGGTCTAGTGCCTCTGGGACTTTGGGATATATAAAGGTTACCCCTCAACCTGATTAAAAAAGGGGATTGTCCAAAAATTAATAAAAAATTATGGTGTTTTGGATTCTAGGCTATTCACCATGAATGTTCATTTATACTTACCCATATCATGATTTCCATATATGTGATGACTCATTATATATGATCTATACTTTACTAGGTATATGATTAATTCATACCATACACATGAAATTATTATGTTCTTGTAAATACTAATAAAATTACAATAAATATATTTAAATAATAAATATATTTATTACATTTATAATTATAAATTTTTAATAATATATAAATACTTTTTAAATATAATTATAACTATATATATATTTAAATAATTATAAAATTATAAAAAATAAATTTATTATAAATTTCTAAAAATATATATTTATATATTAATAAATAGATAAATAAATATATATATTTATTTATAATTATATACAAATATTATAATATATATTTATTTATAATTATATTTATAATTATATAATTATATTTAAATATATGATGCCAGACTCCTGGTTGAGGTTGATTTAGGCTCCACTATAATTGATAATTTTTTTCTCTCCCCTAATCTTTAGTAGATCGAGTTGATAGTTGAATATGAGAAGGTCCCAAAATTTTGTTTGAACTAAAAAATAATTGTTCATGACTTACTGAACTACAAAAGAGAAATGTATTATTCATACTATTCAACTTGTGGGAATGTTGAACATAATTTTAATAGGAAGGATCAGTCTATGAAGGCTTCTAGTCGGGATACTGGTGTACAACTAATTGATGATGTGATTCTAGTATGGGGGAATGAATATACCTCAAAACATGGTGCTGATTCTAATATGATTAATGGGGGAAAATATTGCTCCTTGGGGAAGAAAATAATGGCTGATATAGCTGCGGAAGAGGTCAATCCAACAATGTAGACTGCACATGTACTTATTGGGAAAGAAGTGGATTTTATCCCTACTTCAAAGAATATTGATTCTTATGACACAGGAAAGAAGGACAATGTCGATGATAGAGGTGGGTAGGAACATGTTGATTCTATTACAAACTTTGATGATTTAGAGAATCTTGAAAATTTTATTCAAGTTGAAGTGGACAAAGAATTTTTCCAAGAACAAGCTTTAGGCTCCACTACGAGGAAGGGAAAATCTAAGTTGGTACTATCTTCCCCAATTCCAGCTAAGAAGAATGTGGTGTGTATCAATGCCTCAGACCTTAAACAATCCCTTTCAAAGAATAGTCGTATTCTACATGCCACTTCTGATCTGCTTGTTTCTCCTACTTGGGAGTCAAATGTGAAGGCAACACCACTTTATGGTAGCTCTAATGAAGCTGATGTCCCTTCTATGGACATTATAAATCTTAAAAGTATGGATCAGGGTGCTTCTGATTTGGAATGGAAAGAGTTTTAAGGGAATTCAAAACCATCAAAGACGTGGCAGTGGGGTCGACATCTGAAAAATCATTGTCGAGGACGTGACTGTGATGATTGGACTGGTGCGAGAGGGCATGGCTGAAATGTGTCCACCAACTCCAAGGGACTCACTTTGGATTAGCAAAAGCTTAGAGAAAAGTATTATGTGCTCTTCAATCAAAGGAACTCAGAGTCAGAGTGGGAAATTAGTGATGATGATGAGGACTCTGATCATGATTATGGATTAGTTCTTGATATTTAGACTCTCGTATGATTGTGGGCTTGCCCTTTATTTCACATCCATTTTTCATGTGCTTGGTTCTTTTTTCTTTCATTTTAATTATAAGGGGAATGACCCAGAACATTTTCAGTATATATATTTAAATAACTATAAAATAATAATAAATATATTTATTTTATTATAAATATATATAATTATATAAATATATAGATATATTGAAAAATATATATAAATATTTAAAATTATAATTGTAAATAAATATATCTATATGTAAATAATTATAAAATAATAAAAATATATAAATATTAGGTTCTTGGGGGTACAATTACATTAAACACACACACACACCACGCATACAGGCTGTAAAGGAAGGTCATAGCCCCTCAAGGGATAGCCCACCCATCATGCCTTATTTATTCATTACATGGTCCAAATACCCAGTGGGTATAAAACCCATTACATGGCCCAAAGGCCCACCATCTAGCTCAAAGGCCCAGTGCAGCGTCATGCCTGCATCATGTTTGCATCGTGCATACATCACTGTCTGACTACATCCGCGTCTGCCTGTGTCATGTCCGCATCACCGCCTACCAATAGAAATTGGCTCCCACCAGAATTTGTATTCAGGTCTGATGCAGAATCACGGGGCACCTCTACCACTGAGGCACACCCCAACTGCATTATATTAATTATATATAATTATAAAATAAAATATAATAAATATATTAATTATATATATTTATAAAATATAAATATAAGAAATATAGTTATTATAAATTTATAATTATTTAAATAAATAAATAAATATTTATAATAATAAATATAAATAAATATATATTTATAATAATAAATATAAATAAATATTTATTTATAGTTATACTTATAAATAAATATATATTTATTTAAATAATAATAAAATTATAATACATATATTTATTATATTTATAATTTTATAAATATATATAATTAATATATATATTATATATAATTAAAAATATGAAAATATATTTATTATAATTTTATAATTATTTAAATGAATGTATATTTATTTATAATTATAACTATAAATAAATATATATTTCTTAAAATAATTATAAAATTAAAATAAATATATTTATTATATTTATAATTTTAAAATTATTTAAATATATATATTTATTTATTTACAATTATAATTATTAATATAATTAATATTATTAAAATAATTATCATAATGTTATAATTATTAATAAATTAATAATTATTTATAATTATAATTATAAATATAATTAATATATTTATTATATTTATTATAATTTTATCATTATAAATAAATCTATATTTATATATAATATTTATTATTTTATAAATATATATAATTATATAAATATAAACAAATATTTATAAATTTATTTATTATATATATAATTATAAATATACATATATTTACTTATAGTTATAATCATAAATATATATATATATACATATATTTTATATACATGATTTTATAAATACATAAAATAATGTAAATAAATTATTAACAATAAATATTTATCAGTGGTTTTTTAGCATTGATAACGACAACTCTTTATTAGCGCTAAAAAATCTATAATAATACTATTCTTTATTAGTGCAATAATTTTAGCACTGATAAAAACTCATTTTATCTATGCTTTTTTAGCACTAACAAAGATGTGTTTTATTAGCGCTTTCTATTTTAGCAAGGATAAAACACCTCTTCATCAACGATTTCTTTAACAAGCTGGTAAAAGTCTTCCCTGTTGTTATAAAAATAACCCTTATGGTGTTTCCTTCCCCCATGCCTTCATGCTTTCATAGATCTATAGTGTGGCTGCCGCCGCTCCCTGCCATCATCACTCCCTACTATCATCACTCCCTACCCTATCGCCATCGCTCCTTGCCCTATCGCAGTCGCTCCTTGCCACCTTTGCTTCTTACTACTGTCGCTCCCTGCCCTGCTGGCATCACTCCACACTGCTCTAAGATATTATATTAGTTATCCTCCTTTTAAATTTCTTCTTTCACCTTGATCTTTTCATGGTGGGATGAATATTTGAGACCTAGAGATCCATGCGTAGGTAGCTAGGTGTTTCTATTTTGGTTCCATGATAGTTTGATCTTTACAGTATTTTTATGTTACTTTTATGTATGGTTGATTTGTTTGGTAGAAGAATTATGGGTTTGTTGGTTGTTTTAGGGAAGTGTTTATTTCTCGGTGTGTCTTTTAAAGAGAGAGTGTGTGCATGTTGTAGAACCACCCTTTCAGACTAGGTATAAATTGTGGGGAGACACTAATAAGCATTAATTTTCGTGAGGAAATGTGTTCCTTTTTATTTCATTGAATTTCTATTAGAGATGTTGGATTTTATGAGGATGCACTTTGTGGGTTTGAGGAGTAGTTTTACTAATGACCTCTCTTATCAATATATATTCTATTCGCCCATAACACACAATTTTTCTCAGGGAATTGATGTCTTAAAGTGTTTGGTTATCTTCCATCCCTTGGAAATAAATTTCTAGGGGAGTACAGTGTTATGGTGGTGAGTTTGTAACATTTTCTATTACTATAGTTAAATATTTTATAGTATTTTAAATAGTTATAACTTAATTTATGATTAGGTATTTTTTGTTCTCAAAGTTTAAAAAGATTAAAATTTATATATGTCATATAGTTAGAAAAAATGGTTTGAAAAACTATTTGGAAACCATTATTATATTAAATAATCATAGTTTCTATTATAAAAATAGGTTACCAAATAATGTATATTTATTTAAAATAAACATTATTTTATAAATTATATATAATTTTATACTTCAAAATATGTCTAAAATTTTGTATACTGATATAAGTATATATACATTTGTAATTTATACCTTTAAACTTGTATAATTTTTTTCAATTTATCAATAGCTTAATACGTTTATACATTAATAAAATTTAGTTATATAAATTACACTTTTATATTTTTATAATTTTGTAATATTATTATTAATTTCTCATCAAATTCATTTGGTTAATTGTAATGACCCAAACCCAAACAGCCACCTGAACAGTGCTAAACAGTTCGGGTGTTACTACCTTTGGCGCACCTCCCTGAACGCCAAAGGGTTTCCGACTAGCAGTGAGGGTTTTATAGGTATAGTGGAGAGGCAATACCCTCTCAGAGGATAAAAAGGGTACTAGTTTGAGTATAATAATAAAGATGCAGCAGAATAAACGACATAGCAGACTCGCACCAGACCTGCAGAGCGGAAACACATTCAATTTTTATAAACAGTGGAAGCAATAAATATAACAACAACAACAGAAAGTAAACACAACATCATGTTGATCACTTGTAACTACTACTTAACAATAAATATGCATCCAAAGTAGGTCATACATATATACATATATACATATATACATATATATATATATATAGGGTGCCACTGGCTAACCAACTATAGCTACATAATAAGCATACTGATATAAGAAAGAAAACGAAACAAAATATACTCTAGCTAGGCATGACCTCAAGGTCCATACCATCTCCATGAAATAGCTAACGCAGTCCGGCTCCTGGAACTGACCACTTTCCTACACGTGAATCCATAAAGTCCACACGTGTCCCGAAGGGCCTGTGCAGGGTGTGAGATGAATCTCAGTCGAATACCACCCAACAGTGCATACCTAATATAAGTGTTTAAGAAGGCATCCAATTATAAGGAAAATAGAAAACAGTATGATGCATGAAAAAAAATAAACTACACTGGTGATCAGCATCCACCATGAAGTACCACCTACTTCGGCCAACGCCGAAATCTCTGTCATGTAAACCAACCCAATGTGCCCCCTGACACTGTGTGTCTCTAGTACCAACATCCTGAAGGCACGCCCCAGAAATAGTAACCCAGAAGATCAGCGATGCCAATCCTCAAATAAGTAATCGGAGGGACAAAGATGTCCTCCCTCAAATAAAGGGACATCGATATCTACCCTCAAATAATGTAACTGTAGGGACAACGATGTCTACCCTCAAATAATGTAACCGGAGGAATAGTGATGTCTACCCTCAAATAAAGGCGAGCCTCTGACCCCAAACCGATAGCCTAAATGCTATCCTCTAAAGGCTCTTCACCTTCAACATGGATTCCTATAACAAGCCCCCCAACCAATAGTACCTAAACCGAAACTAATGGGATCCTCTACCCACATGAGTGGTCAAAACCACCTCATCACGGAGTATCTCTGTGTGCACACTACTCAAAGTTCTAGGTGAGCGGTAATCACCAAAATAGTTTCCAATCCACAAAGTCTCTAACACATCTTGTCCCTATGACCATGCCACTCAAGTCTAACAGCCTCGCCATCCATGTAACATGGGTCATTCCCAACCTAACAGCCACCCTTCCCCAAGCCGACGTCCATGAAACCCAATCCCTTGGTCAGAACCACCCAACGTAACTCGAGCCAAGCCCAACTTGTGATCATCATCACTCAATAATATCTGGGCCACACCCAACACAACCCAAAGGTTCCAGCATATGAAATTCAGAAATTACATATATAACATTTTTAAACAGAACACATAAACCTGCAAAACAATATATATAGTTGAATTGCACTAAGAAAGAATTGTCCCATACCAGCACATAGGTCATTAAGGCCTCTATCAATTTATATCCAGGTTTAATAACTATACCCAACAGCTTAAAACAATACAATTCAATTATAACCATATTAGCATTCCACGACCAAAATGCCTCGATGAGCAACGACCACTCGCCCAACCCCGCTCAAACAAAACAGGTAATAGGGTATACCCAAAGGCATCCCTAGGCCAGATAATAATTAAAAAAGAAATAACAAGAAAAATAGGGTCATCCTCAAAGTACCCAAAAACAAGACAAAGGCTGCACCACCCAAAAGTATGTGAAAACAAAAAAAGATGTATGCACCACCTAGCTTAGACTTTTATGATGATACTCCAATGAATACAACCTCCAATTATGTCTAAAACATGGTAGATCTACAAAATAATCAAAACCTCTCAAACCCCTATAACTCGTTCTAGAACCGAAATCAAGAAGAACGACTCAAGTGGAATCAAGGATTTACTGAGGGGGTTCCAATGGATCAAATGGGTTTTGAATCCAACTTAGGACGAAGAAACAAAAAGGATTTGAAGTCCCGAACGGCTCTCCCCGCTCAAACTCGTCAAGGGTTTGGGTTCTGCCTCAAAATGAGGCTACTGTCCATTTTAGCAAAAAAAAATACACAATGTGTACTTTAGGGATACACACCATGTATCATTTTACTGTTCATAAGGTGGATGATATTTCATCGAGGACTTGCTGACTAACTACACGGCCTGTACCTCTTTACTCTGTCGACATCCCCAACACGCCATGTATATCCCCATACATGGACCCTCTACATGGCGTATCCAAAACGTACATGACAATGTTCTTGATAAAAACTTCATACCCATCCAACATGACTACACGCCATATATGGCCTCCACATGGTCATGGGTATACGACATGTCTATAAATAAATGCCGCGTAGTAAGAAATTCCTACAAGGTCATCACACGGAATGTACTCGGCGAGTACATGGCCGGTACTCACCTAACTCCTACATGGTGTGTAATCTGGAAATTTCCAGATTTTCCTAGATTTTCCTAGTTTTCTCAGGGACAAGTCAAAAATTCAAACAAGGTTGTGATTTTGAACCGTTCTAAAAAATTGGGTTCTTAAAATCTCCCCACCTTAATATAGCTCATCCCTAAGCTATCAAACGAAACTCAGAGATGGAACCAAACGTACCACCCCGATCAAAGTAACCCAAACTCCCCTGGTCTCAATGGTTGTGGCTAAATTCCTCAAGGGGCTCCCCACCTTAGGAATTGCCTAACTCAGTATCAACCCAACAAAAATCAAAAAAAAGTAAAGGTTTTCTAACCTATTTTCTGGACGGATGGTCCCCCCATGACGCATCATCACCCCTACGCCACATTGGAGCTCCCGTGTCATTTCTGACACCCAAACATACCCCACATTGCATCGGTGTCTAACTCTATGAGGTCCTCCATCTCATGTATGGTAAAAAAATGAACCTCGTTCCTACCACCTCAAGTAACCTGCATCCTCGATGCCCTGATGCCCATGGAACCTCAAGTAACCTGCATCCTCGATGCCCCAATGCCCACGAAACCTCATACATATATCTAAATATATCACGGACATGATGGCGCCAATCCCCCTGACCAGTATATTGTCATTCTACATAGGTCCTATGCATCACGTGCACTCAAAATGGAAATGCCTATACCGGTCATGCCAATAGAGAATAAGGACATCAAGACCACACCCATGGTGTACCTATAATTGTTGTCGGCTCACCAGCCTGCTCAACCTCTGGCATCTCCACGGCGTGCACCTGGCCTAAAGTACGGCTTCCTGATGCTTGACCTCCCTGCGCTGCTGCCCCATTCAGTAGCCCCTAACCCCTCAGCTGGATCCCGCTATCTCTGTCACGTCCTCCGCATGTGGCTGAACCTCGGCTACCCTCTCCTAGTGCCAAACCTGAACCAACTCCAGAAGCCACCGTCTATCCTAGTCCCTCTCTTCCTGATGTCTGAGAAGGATTCCTATAGAACCTCTCAAGATTCCTGACCTATTCGCATGCCCAAAACTCCTTTGGAGGCCTATCGCACTGATTCCAAACATGTCCTGGCAGCCAAAATTGAAAGAAAACCACTGAACAACTGCTACAAGGTGGTCTAGTTAAGTCCTTGGCCTGACTGCCCTGCTGAAACTCATCCTATCCTCACTTCATGTTGTCCGAACCATCACCTAAAACTGTTCCTTGACCAACCTAGGGCCTATCCCTTTAGTTTTACTCTACTACGATCACCTGATTCACTACCTATAAGAATGAACCTAGCCTGAAGATATTCACCTCGATGTGAATGGCATGTCACAAGCCATCGTCGAAGCTCCTCACCCTTGTTGTTTAATTGCTTACCATACCAGGTGCAAAGCGAGACAACTCAGTGAAAGTAGCTACAAAGTCTATGACAGACATGTCTCCCTGTTAAAGGCTCAAGAAATCATGAGCTCTCTTGACCCTCAGTTTCTTGGGTAAAAGTGCTCAAAGAAGATGTCCTTGAAGTCTTTCTGTGCTAGTCCCTCATAACTATGAGCCTGAACCTGCACATCCCACCAATTCTTCACAGATTCTCACAACATGTACGTCTCCAGCTAGACCCTCCGCCTTGGAGGAATCTTGAGCTACTCGAAGATCATCTCCATGCTCTCTATCCAGTTATCAGCCACTTGTGGACTACTCTCATGTTGAAAAAGAGGCAGGTGTTGTGACTAGAACTCCCACGTCAAATATTCCATATATGGCTCTGTATCCTGCGCACCTCTGTCAATCCCCTGCAAGACATGTACTAGGCTAGCTCAGAGATTCTTGTTGAGCCATGGTCCAAACACTGCCAAACCCGGCTGTTGTCCTGCCTGCACTGGATCCTGAACCTGATCTTGTCCCTGAGCCTATACCTGCGGCTCATGCTCCGCCTGTACCAGATCCTGAACCTGATCCTGCACCTATGGCACTGTATCATAACCCGCCTAACACTCCATCGAGACGTACCAAAGGAACCCACTAAAGACCATAAATGGTCAGACAACCCATATATATATAACAATATATATTCAACACAGATAAGGAAAGTAGTAAAAGGCAGTGCATAACTTCTACCCTTAATCTTCCCCACCGCAACCCATGCCCATGGCATCCCAGGCTCATGACCTCCTTACCCACCCTTAACAGATCCAAGTATCAAAAGTACCTCAGGTCATGCCCATCCCGACAACCAGCATTGCCTCAAACTGATGACCTTGTCGCCGAATCCTGGTGATCAAAATCACCTCAATCATAGTACCTGCCTGCTCTCATAAGAGACAAACCCAAATACCCTGCAATTCTACAAATATAAAAAGCATGGAAATTGAAAATTTTTACATGGTATTATCACATCACAAAGCATACGTGCTGTTATGAAATTGAAATACCCTAAAACGTGCCTATCAAAATCCAAGAAAACAAGCCTTGCCATACCGAGCCAAGGTCCAATTCTCCCTTACCGTACCGGTTCAAGGGTTACATATCACAATCAATAACATCACACACCAAGTGAGCCACCAAGGTGGAAATCATATAACCGTAATCTGAGAAAAAGCAAACAGCAATTACCACCCATGGAAACTTGGTTCATCCCTCGTACCTGGGGCTACAGGCACCCAAGCACAATCTAGAAACCTAGTTCTAGTAACAAACTATCTTTAGTCTACCATATCATAAATAGTAAAGAAGATGAAATAAAAGAGAAGAATCAATCTCATTAGTAGACAGCAAAAAATACTACTAAATACCTATTGAGAACTCCTCCGATACCACTATGTAACGACTCGGACCTGAACAACCACCCGAATAGTGTTAAACAGGTCAGGTGTTACTACCTTAGGCGCACCTCCCTGAATGCCAAAGGCTGCCGACTAGCAACGAGGGTCTTATAGGTATAGTGGGGAGGTTATACCCTCTCAAAGGATAACAAGGGTACTAGTCTGAGTATAATAATAAATTTGTAGTAGAATAAACGACTCAGAAGACTTGAACCAGACTCATAGAGCAGAAGTACATTCTTGATTGATAAACAACAAAAGCAATAAATATAACAACAATAGCGGAAAGTAAACATAACAACATGCTGATCACTTTTAACTACTGCTGAACAAAAAACATGAATCCAAAGCAGGTCATACATATCTACATATAAATATAGGGCGCCACTGGCTAACTAACTATAGCTACATAACAAGCATGCTGATATAGGAATGAAAACAGAACAAAATAAACTCCATCTAGGCATGACCTCAAGGTTCATACCATATCCATGAAATAGTTAACACATTCCACATCCTGGAATAGACCTCTTTACCACACGTGAATTCATAAAGTCTACACATGTCCCGATGAGCCAGTGCAGGGTGTGAGATGAATCTCAGCAGGATAGCACCCAACAGTGCATACCTAATATAAGTGTTTAAGAAGACATGTAGTTATAAAGAAAATAGAAAATATTATGATGCATAATAAACATAAAATCCACTGGTGCTCAGTAGCCACCATGAAGTACCACTTTCTTTGGCCAATGCTGGAATCTCTATCATGTAACCCGACACCAGTTCCCCCCTAACACCGCATGTCTCAAGCACCGACATACTGACAACACACCCCAGAAATATTAACCTGGAGGATTAGTGATTCATATCCTCAAATAAGTAACCAGAGAGACAACGATGTTTGCCCTCAAATAAAGTAATCATAGGGACAAAGATGTTTGCCCTCAAATAAAGTATCTGGAGGGACAACGATGTCTACCATCATGTAATATAACCAGAAGAATAGTGATGACTACCCTTAAATAATAGCGAGCCTCTGCCCCCAACCCGATAGCCTAAATTATATCCCATGAAGGATCCTCACCTTCCATGTGGGTTCTTATGAAAAGCACCCCCAACCAATAGTACCTAAACCGCAACTAACGGGGGCCTCTACCCACACAAGTGGTCAAAAACACCTCATCACGAAGTCTCTCTGTGTGTACACTACTCAATGTTTCGGGTGAGTGGTAATCACTAAAATAGTACCCAAGCCTCAATGTCTCTGACACATCATGTCCCAACAACCATGCCACTCAAGTCAGACGACCTCACCATCCAAGTAACTCGGGCCATGCCCAACCTGTTAGTCACCCTGCCGCAAGCCAATGTCCATGACACCCAATCCCGAGGTCAGAACCACCTAATGTAACCCGAGACAAGCCCAACCTGTTATCGACATCACTCAAGAATATCTGTGCCATTCCCAACACAACCCAAAGGTTCCAATATATGCAATTCTGCAATGACATATATAATTTTTTTAAATAGAACAGATAAATAGGAAAAACAATATAAACAGTTGAATTGCACTAAGAAAGAACTGTCCCATACTAGCACAGAGGTCTTTAAGGTTTCCATCAATTTATATCCATGTTTAATAACTAAAATCAGCAGTTTAAAATAGTACAATTCAATTATAACCATCTTGGCAATGCCCGGCCAAAATGCCCCGATGATCAATGACCACTCGGCCGACCCCACTAAAAAAATTGGTAATAGGGAATACCCAAAGGCATCCCATAGGTCAGATAACAATTAAACAAGAAATAAAAGGAATAATAGGGTCACACTCAAAATACCCGAAAATGTGCCAAAGTCCACACCACCCAAAAGTCTACAAAAACACAAAAAGAGGTATGTGCCACCAACCTCAGACTTGTACAATGATACTTCTCTGATAATAGCCTCCAATTAGGTCTAAAACATGGTAGATCTATAAAAGAATCAAAACTGCTCAATCCCCAATAACTCTTTGTAGAATACAAATCAATAAAAATGGATCAAGAGGAATCAAGGCTTTACTGAGGGGGTTACAATGGAACAAATAGTGATTGAATCTGACTTCAGACAAAAAAATGGGAAGGATTTAAAGTCTTTGCCAGCTCTACCCACTCAATCCCATCAAGGGTTTGGGTTCTACCTCAAAATGAGTATAATTCCCATTTTAGTGAAAAAAATAAAATACACGGAGTGTACTTTAGGGATACACGTTGTGTATCATTTTACAATTCGTAAGGCGGCTGATATTTCACCGAGGACTTGTCGACTGACTACACAGTGTGTACCTTTTTACCCAACTAACATCCTAAAAAAGCTATATATATCCCCATACACAGCCCCTCTACAAGGCTTGTACAAAAAGATCATGGAATGTACTTTCTAAAAACATCCTACCCAGCCAACAGGCCTACACACCATGTATGGCCTCCACACGGTCATGGGTACATGGAATATCTATAACTACATTTCGTGTAGTAAGAAATTCTTACATGGTCATCACACGACATGTCCTTAGCGAGTACACGACTGGTACTCGCCTAACACCTACACAGTGTGTACTTTAGAGTACACGTCGTGTAATATTGAAATTTACAGACATTCCTAGATTTTCCCAATTTTCTTAAGGACAAGTCAACAATTCAAATAGGGTCAGGATTTTGACCAGTTCTAAAAACTCAGGTTCTTAGAATAATTAATATTTATTTTATTATATGGAATATTTTTTGTTTTAAATCGTAATGAATATATTGAGAGTTATAATTAGGTTTGATTGATTATTTAAGAACTGATGTCCCAACCTCTAATTTTTTTGGTTCAGTTTTAGGAATGGGCATAAACTCTGTGTTCATGATTTCTCTCAAGGTTTTAGTGATTAGTAATCCCAAAAAATAATCAATGGTGTTATATTCAAGAGATTGAATCCAGGAAGACATATTTTCCTCTTTTGAATAAATTAAATTTATTTCTTCTTGACTGAAGCATCCATTAATAATTCCTTGATACTCTCCAAGACCACTTTAAAATTATGAAACCAACTCACCTCATGAAACTCTTCATCATCATCAGTAATTTGAGATATTGGATTATAGATTTTGAGATCAAGGATAATATTTTCAAAGTTTTTCATATTTCAACTCATAAATCATATGAATGAGTTGATTATTTCTAGGAAGGGATGACCAAGAATGATGAGGCTTTTCACATAACTAGATTCTCCCATTTTGGTTAAGAAAGGAACAACCTTAGTAGTATTGGGTGATTTATCAGTTTTAATTCTTTGCAATTCAAATTTAAGTGATGAAACCTCATAATTAATTTTCTAAATTTGATTATAAAATTTATTATGTAATAGTAATGGGATAAATTGGATTGGGGCCGAGATGGTTGGTTTATCCCAGGAGGATATTTAAGTTGTTGTATGGTTATTGTACCTTATACTAAAATTGTTTTATGTTATTGATTTTAAAAATTGGAAGCATTGACCACCAGTGGAGTAATTAAATTCTTAAATTCAATTACCCATTTCCTTAAAAGAATGATGAAAATATTTGAAACATTTTAAATATCAGGTTAACCTTATTTTAAAGGTCCCTTTTTTTGTTTTAATTTTGTTAAATATTAATATTACCAAATCTAATAGGACTGATATGAATAGAGAATGGATGGATGCCAATCGAATTTATTTATTATTTGGTTCCATTCATTTGATCATTCACCTGTGTAAAATAAGTGGTAATTCTATAGGATTTTTGAAATGTTTTGAAAATTTTGTTTCATTAAAGCCAAGGGTAGATCTCATGATACTCGCAAGGTACACCAATCATTTTTCTGTTAACCGTAAAATCAAGATCATTCATTTGATTAATGGAATAAAATTGAATAATTTTATACATTTATAATTTCATAAACATTACTTTTATATTTTATAATTTTATACTTTTATAAAATTTTGAAACTATATACTTCTGAAAATTTTGTATTCTTTTATAACATATATGTTCTTTTATATAGTGTTATAAATTAATATAAAATTATAAATAATGTATATTTATTTAAAATATATATTTTTTACAAATTATATATAACTTTATAATTCTATACGTGTCTATAAAATTATATACTAATATAATTTATTTAATTTATTCTTTTATACACGTATTTTTTTTTCAATTTACCAATTGATTAATACTTTTATAATTTCACAAATTCAATGTTAGTGTTGAAAATATTTTAAAAAATATTATAATATATCTTTTTAGTCGTGAAAACCATTATTATATTCATTATTTATATTTTCTATTATGAAAAGGGTTTTCAAATAATATAGGTATTTTATATTTCCATTATTACATTCAATAATTGTTTTTCATTGGGATTTTATAATGTAAATGTGATTTTATACTTCATTTATATCATACAAAAGGGTTTTTATCATTAAAAATATGAAGTGAAAAATATATTTTAAAATTGAAATATCTTCCATTATATTTATAAATTTATTTCAATAAGTTTTTTTGATCTTGTGGAATGATAATTTTTTTTTCAATCTTTATATTTTCTATCATGAAATTCATTAAATCCATCTGCAATTTAACATGTTTTGTGTATTTATTTTCATAAATATTAATATTATCGAATCAAATAGAATGAATATGAATAGAGAATGTATGGATGTCAATAATATTTATTGATAATGTGGTTCCATTAATTTGATCATTTACCTTTGTAGCATGAGTGGGTTTTCTATAGGATTTTTGAAATGGTTTGAAAATTTTGTTTCATTAAAGCCAAGGTTAGATCTCATGAGACTCTTAAGGAACACCTAGATATTTTCTGTTAACCATAAAATCAAGATCGATAATTTCATAAATGGATTAAAATAAAATAATTTTATACTTTTACATTTTCATAAATTTTAGTTTTATATATTATAATTTTAATTTTTTGTAAAATTTTAAAACTATAAAATTCTATAAATTATGTATACTTTCATAACATATATTCACTTATATATAGTTTTATAAATTTATATACATTTATAAATTATTTATATTTATTTGAAATATATATTATTTTATAAATTATATATAATTTTATACTTCTATATACGTATATAAATTTATATAATAATATAAATATATATACATTTTTAATTTAAACTTTTATACTTGTAATTTTTTTTAATATATCAATAGTTTAATACTTTTATACTTTCATAAATTCAATGTTAGTGTTGAGAATATTTTAAAATATATAATCATTTTTTTATTTATGAAACCATTATTTTAATCAATAGCCTTATTTTCTATTATAAAAATAGTTTTCAAATAATATAGCCTTTGTTTTTTTATTTCTATTATTACATTCAATAGCCATATTTCATGAGGTTTTTAGAAGGTAAATTTGATTTTACACTTCATTTAGATCATACAAAATGGTTTTTATCATTAAAAATATTAAGTGAAGATAGTTTTTAAAATTGAAATCTCTTCCATTATATTTATAAATTTCCTTCAATAAGTATTTTTTTTATCATATTTGATGATAAAACATTTTTCAATATTTCCATTTTCTATCAAACAATTAATGACATCTAACTTCAATCGAACATCTTTTGAGTATTTATTTTGTTAAATATTAATATTACTGTATCGAATAGGATTGATATAAATAGACAATGGATGGTTTCCAATATTAATAATTGATGATGTGGTTCCATTAATTTGATCATTTACCTGTGTAGTATGAGTGGGGTTTCTATAGTATTTTAGAAAGGGTTTGAAAAGTGTGTTTCATTAAAGCCATTGGTAGATCTCATGATACTCTTCGGGTACACCTAGAGTCTTTCTGTTAACCGTAAAATCAAGATTGATCATTTCATGAATCAACTAAAATCGAATAATTTAATACTTTTACACTTTCATAAATTTTACTTGTATATATTATAATTTTATACTTTTATAAAATTTTAAAACAATATAATTCTATAAATTATTTATACATTGATAACATATATATACTTTTATATAGTTTTATAAATTTGTATACATTTATAAGTTATGTATATTTATTTAAAATATATATTCTTTTATAAATTATATATAATTTTACGCTTCTATATACATCTACAATTTTATATAATATATATTTATATTTATATTGATATAATTTGTACTTTTATACCTGTAAAACTTTTTCAATTTATCAATAGTTTAATAATTTTATACTTTCATAAATTCAATTTCAGTGTTGAAAATATTTTTAAAAATATAATAATTTTTTTTGAAACCATTATTATATTCAATATTTTTATTTTCTATTATGAAAAGGGTTTTAAAATAATATAGTTTTTATTTTTTTAATATTTCTATTATTACATTCAATAGATATATTTTATAAATGTTATTTTATACTTCATTTATAATAATAAAAAAGGGGTTTGATCATTAAAAAAATGAAGTGAAAAATAGTTTTAAAAATTGAAATTTCTTCCATTATATTTATAAGTTTACTTCAATAAGTTTTTTTTGAACATGTGGGATGATTAACCAATTTTTAATATTTCAATTTTCTGTCAAGAAATTCATGATATCCATCTTCAATTAAACATAATTTTGGTATTAGTTTTGTTAAATATTAATATTACCAAATCAAATAGGATGGATATGAATAAATAATAGATGTATTCTAATCATATGAAAAAAGAGTATGAATATGGGGTGAAAGAGTTCATCAAGTTTTCAAAAGATCATGCATATTAACCTTCTCAAATTGTTTTCCCATGTTTATAAAGTTTTTGTTCAAGACTAATTAGTATAGAGGTGTTGGAAGAATACTTGGTCTATCAGGGAATTGATCAAAGTTATAAATGTTAGAATAGTCATGGGGAAAAGCGAATGTAGCTAGTGACCCATATAAAAATGCATTTTATGGCTCATCTACTATGATTACAAGTGTGGAAAATGAAAAATCTTGTATTGAGGATGTAATTACAAATGTAGATATTTTGAAGGAGGGAATCATGAGATCCTATTCGAGGGGAGAATAATGGTTCCAGTTGTGCTACGAGAGGAAGTGATTTAGGAGTTCCACCCTTCTCCCCTATCTATACATCCCACTGTGGGGAAGATGTACCAGAATTTTTAGTGGTAGTTTTGGTGGTCCGACATGAGACGAAGTGTAGGTGAGTTCATCTCACAATGCCTTACCAACAGGTGAAGGCTGAGCACCAGGTTCCTGAAGGTTTGTTGTAGCCTCCTGATATCCCATAGTGGATTTTGGATGGCATATCCATGGACTTCTTCATAGTGATTTCATGCACAATGAAGATACGTGACGCCATCTAGTTGATATTATATCGACTCATGAAGTCAGAACACTTCCTTGCTATTAGGGATGTGTGTTTAGTGCAGAGTTTGAGGGATTCTATATGTACGAGAGATCGTCTGATTTCACGAGTTACCCTCAATGATTATCTCCAATCGTGATGCTCGATTTATTTAATGATTGTGGAAAGGCCTACAAGATGCATTTAGAAACCAACTATGGATGAGTACAACCTTTCAACCCCAGATCGATGGGAAAACCAAGAACACTATCTAGGTGCTAGAGGATATATTGAGTGCTTGCATGCTGGATTCTGACCACAGATGGGAGAATCACCTTCCATTAGTGGAATTCACGTAAAACAAAAACTAACACTCCTCCATCAGCATGGAACATTTTGAGGCCTTATATGGGAGACCCTTCAGGCCACCCTTTTGTTTGATAGAGATGATATATTCCACTCTTATAAGCCCAGAGTTGGTGCAGGGAAACATGATGAAATTATAGATCATCTGTGAAAGGATGAAGATGACCCATCCAAAATAGAAGTCCTACACAGATAATCATTGTAGGTCCTTGGAGTTCGAGTAGAGAGACCACATATTCTTGAGAGTCTACCCATGATGTGGAATGAGGAGGTTTAGTTGGGGATGCAAGATATCCCTGAGGTTCATTGAGCTGTTCGAGATCGTGCAGATGGTCGATGAGGTTACCTATCACCTCGTCTTCAACCTACAGATGAACTAGGTGCATGATGTTTTCCATGTGTCATAACTAAAAATATATGTTCATGAAGACACACACATTATTGGCTGGGGTGATCTGTACATAGAGGATGAATCCACCTTTGCGGAGAACCTAGTGGTGATCAAAGACTGATAGGAGTGGACCTTGAGAGAAAGAACCATCCCTCTTGTTCGAGTGATATAGCAGCACGAAAATGTGCAGGATAGTTCCTCAAGGTGGGAGAGCAAGGTGCATGCTCAATATCCCAAGCTATTCGTTTAGTTTTGTTTTCAGGGACGAAAATATTAAAGAACTGATTGATTTGGGGACCCTGGTTTTGACTTTCAAGACTTTGAAATATTTCTAAATATTTCTCCATATCTTGGTGTTGAGATGACGTGCGACTCTAAGGACCGATGTGTGTGGAATTAATTTCATAAAAATATTAAATATATTTTTTATTTTTCATGCGTGGTTACTTAAAGAAACTATGATGAATCTTAAATGGATGATCAAATTAGAAATTTGAGACCACAGTTGGGTCTGGAATGCGGTGTTTTACCTATGTGTGACATAAAATGAATCGGCACAAGATGTTCAGATCCCTTACTCATTGGTAACACATTTAAGTGATTTAATTAAATATTTTATTAATTAATTAAAATCCTTTTTTAAACCTAATAAATATTTATAAATTCATGGTTTAGAGGAGTTTTCCTCAATGTCTTATTTTTTCCAAATACCTCTGCTATATTCTTCTCATTTATGGTTGATGAATGATAAACAAAGAAAGATGATGAAACTTTGGATCTAGATAGATCAAGATGCGGTGAATGAAATATATCCTCCCCCTTCATTGAAGATTGTGTTATTCACCAATTATCGAACCAAACAATATGTAGGACTCATATTTAAAGTTTTTATGCCTTGTATTAAACAATGAGAATGTAGATAATTAGTTCTTAAATCATCTCCCTTGATTTCAAACATTTCATGAGCCTAAGTACCTGGATTTCATTTATTTATCCCATTCTCTAACCCCTATTCCCCAATCTCAATCCCCAGCCACGAATTCTTGTCCATTAGTGTTTAAAACATTGTATTTTGGTCCCTTTACGCCTTATTTCTTCAAATATTTACTGAGAAATCCCTTTGAATCTTAGTTTGATAATTGACAGAAGACCCGAGCTTGACTGAGAACCTGAATTCAGATAGAAATTGTTGAACAAAAATGGAAATGCGGGTGAGGCACAGATTTGGAAATAGATGATTAAAGGATGAATAATCCATTGGTTTCATGTCACTTTGACAAGAAATGAAGTTGTGGTGGAATATAGAAGATCCGACCAAACCCTCATCTTTGAATGAGGATGATTTCGGAAAAACGGTGAAGATATTCCATGTTCTTCATCCAAATATGAATATTTCTAAGTGAAATCAGGATACTCTGACAGTGGTTGAAGAATATTTGGAAGCGGCAGCTGGAATCGAAGAAATGATCAGGTTTCTTGAAAAATCCCAAATACACGCTATGTTCATCAAAGAACACACAATGTGTATCATCCCTGAGAAACAATGCTAGGGTTTGGGAAGAGATAAGGATGGCATGACATGTACTCCCCTAAACACGCAGTGTACCACCTTTCTATGTGAGGCGATCCATGTGAAGGAACACAAGGCTAGGCACACTCCCTATGTCGAGCACATGGACATTGGTTGGACACATGGGCATAATCCCATGTGAACCGACATGTTGTGTACCGAAGTACATGGACACGGTGTCCGAGTGCATGGACACGACCATCAGACATGGCCCTGGTCTCAGATAGCTAGAACACAATGTGTAGTAAATGTTCATAGAATCCTTTACTAGATGATATAGGAACCATGTAATGATCTCAATAATGGACAAGTGATTAAGAGGGGCCACATGCCGTATGGGACCCCTCACACGTTATGTACTATTTGAGATAATATGAGCAACCTCCAGTCCTCTGTACCTCCTTCGTTTGAGCTCGGATTTCAGCCTGTGAGATGCCTATCCTGAGTGTTTTTATGTAGATTATTTAATGATTCCATTAGAAGTGGATATCATGATACAACAAAAATGTTCTAGGTTGTCACACATAGAGACGACACAAGATAAAACCAATGATCAAACAGGCTTATCAGAGCAGCTCCGGGCTGACCTTCCAATTAAGTAGGGTAGTGTAGACCTTGAAAACCTTCTGGGATGACCCTCTTACCAGGATGGGTAATATACTTCCTGATGACCTTCCAAGAAGAACCTCTAGCTGGGTTGGGTAGTATATCCCCCAACAACCTTCTGGGCTGACCCTCTAGCTGGGCTGGGGAGTGTAGTCCCTAATGACCTTCCAAGCTGACCCTCTAGCTGGGCTGGCCAGTATAGTCTCTGAAGACCTTTCAGGGAAGACCATAAACTATGTGACATAGTGGTGAGGCATGGTTTGACTTACCATTGGATTCACAAGAAATAGTGTCACTCTACCCACTAAGACACATCCATGGGATGCAACTTAAAACCGTGTGTGTGAGTCAGGGCCGCCCAAAGTGGATAGTATGAAGTTGTGGAAATTTGATCCCCTTTAACTTGTGTCTCCTGGGAAGACACTTGAGGTTATGGGCATCCTAGATGGATTTACCTTGGAATTGTTAGTTACTCATCTTCTTGGGTTGAGATGTGAGATTTAGATCCCCTTACTCCCTCATCTGGGATTCTTTGACTGGGAATACATATATCTTTTCTATTATAGTACATACTCCTTGGGTCTTGGTTACTCTCTTTACAGGAGAGTAGAAGACATGTGGGGTATGATATGTGATTTTCATGTCTAGATTCTCATGGTTGGATGGATCTACCCTCTAGCTATATGTAGCAAAGACTCGATGAGGAGTTCATCTCATCATTATTTCAAGCTCCTTGTGTTTGGATGTGTCTATTTTCCCACTTTTTCAAGATGAGCTATAATTTTTCTATTTCCCTTTACAATTCCATATTCCATATACTTCTTCTCTTCATTTACATCTCTTAACGCTACCCCTTCACTTTTTTGGGGTTTTCTACTAGGTATGTATATTCCCACCCCTGCATGGGCTCTACCAAACATGTGTCATGTCATTTTCAGATGGAGGACATGTCGATCATGACTATAGAGAATCATAGGGATATAGGTTTCTTGGACTATGTACAATGTTCATAGTTGGAATTTGGTAGAGGGGATCTCTCAGCAGTTACTCTCTTTAATTTTCCTCTATTTTGGGATAGGTTTCTAGTTTGGGCATGTGTTTTCCCCTCTACCTTTCAGTTGACACAACCGTACTCTTGTACTGTCTAGAGGTTCATGCATGTTCATTTTACCTGATAGTAGTTACAAACTTTTTTCTACTTTTCTTATGCACTTTTTCATTGAGTGGGTTGTGTGTGTTGGTAGAGGTTTTAGGAAAAGGCCTCCTCTAGTTTAGTTGTGACTTTAGTTCATGTCACCACCTATGGATTATGGGGTCAGGCTTGGGGTAGTTGTGACTCGAGCCTTAACTTGGTCCAGGTTGTGACAGAGTAGGGCTTCTCCAGTAGTGGCAGACATGACGATGCACAACAGGGTAGCAAATACATTAGCGGTAGGGTGTCAGGAGACAACACAAGATCAAGGAGTGACGATCATCGATGGGGACTGCGACTACTTCTATGGAGGAAAAATTTGTCAAATTACAGATGCAATCCTAGATGATGTTTAGAGCAGGAAGAAACCACCAACAATGCAAAGTTATATTTGATGTTTGAGAGGGTATGACTTTAGCCATTGATTCCAGGCACCATGCATTTATGCATGGAGCATTGCTATCCGATCAAGCCTTGTAGTTCAGGTACATAGGGGTAACTTTAAGGACAATCTAAGGAGGAGTTTGTATAGGGTGTCTAATATTTGGTCTTCATAATCCATGTTTAAGGCCTAGCGCCTCTGAGCCTTTTGGATATATAAAGGTTACCCCTCAACATGATTAAAAAAGGGACTATACAAAAATAAATAAAAATATATGGTCTTTGGGATTTTAGGTTATTCATCATGAAAGTTCATTTATACATACCCTTATCATGCTTTCTATATATGTGATGACTCATTTTTTATGATATATACTTTACTAGGTATATGATTAATTCATATCATACACATGAACTTATTATGTTCTCATAAATACTAATAAAATTTCAATAAAAATATTCAAATAATAAATATATTTATTATATTTATAATTATAAATTTTTAAAAATATATTAATTCTTTTTAAATATAATTATAACTATATATATATAAATAATTATAAAATTATATTAAATAAATATATTATAAATTTCTAAAAATATATACTTATATATAAATATATATATATATATATATATTTATAATTATATAAAAATATTTTAAAATATATTTATTTATACTTATAATTATAATTAAATAATTATATTTAAATATATAATGCTAGACTCCTGGTATAGGTTGATTTAGGCTCCACCATGATTGATAAATTTTTTCTCTCACCTGATATTGAAGAGATTGTGTTGAGAGTTGAATATGAGAAGGTCCCAAAATTCTGTTTGAACAAACAAATAATTGGTCATGACTTACTGAACTACAAAAGAGAAATGTATTGTTCATATTGTTCAACTCGTGGGAATGTTTAACATAATTGTAATCAAAAGGATCAGTCTATGAAGGCATCTACTCGGGATACTGGTGTACAACTGATTGATGATGTGATTCCAGTAAGGGGGAATGATTATTCCTCAAAACATGGAGTTGATTTTAATATGATTTATGGGGGAAAGGACCACTCCTTGGGAAAGAAAACATGGGTTGATATAGCTGCGGAGGAGGTCAATCCAACAATGCAGACTACACATGCAGTTGTTGGGAAAAAAGTGGATTTTATCCCTACATCAAAGAATGTTGATTCTTATGAAACATGAAAGAAGGAAAATGTCGATGACAGAGGTGGGTAGGATCATGTTGATTCTATTATGAAATTTATGATTTAGAGAATCTTGAAAATGTTATTCAAGTGGAATTGGACAAGGAATTGATCCCACAAAAAGCTTTAGCTTCCACCACAAGGAAGGGAAAATCTAAGTTGGTACTAGATTCTCCACTTCCAGCTAAGAAGAATGTGGTGTGTATCAATTCCTCAGACCTTAAAAAATCCCCTTCACAGAATAGGGGTATGCTTCAAGTCACTTCTGATCTACTTGTTTCTCCTACTTTGGATTCCAATGTGAAGGAAACCCCACCTATTGGTAGCATTAATGAAGCTGATGTCCATTCTATGGACATTGTAAATCTTAAATGTAAGGATCAGAGTGCTTCTAATTTGGAATGGAAAGAGTTAGAAGGGAATTGAAAACTAGGTAAGACTTGGCAGCGAGGTCAAAATCTGAAAAATCCTGGTCGAGGACGTGGCTGTAATGATTGGGTTGGTGCGAGAGGGAATGACCGAAATGTGTCCACCGGCTCTAAGGGACTCACTATCGAGCAGCAAAATTTTAGAGAAAAGTATTATCTGCTCTTCAATCAAAGGAACTCAGATTCAGAGTAGGAAATTGATGATGATGATGGGGACTATAATCATGATTATGGACTAGTTCTTGATATGTAGACTCTCTTATGATTATGGGCTTGCCATTTATTTCACATCCATCTTTCATGTGCTTGTTTTTTTTCTTTCATTTTAATAATAAGGGGAATGACCTCGAAATTTTTTGGTATATATATTTAAATAATTATAAAATTATAATAGATATATTTATTTTATTTATATTATTATAAATATATATAATTATATAAACATATTTATAAATATATAAAAATATTTTAAAAAATATATAAATATTTATAGTTATAATTATAAATAAATATATCTATATGTAAATAATTATAAAATTATAATATTTATTAATTATATATATATATATTAGGTTCTTGGGGGTACAATTACATTAAACCCACACACACACCACACACACCAGCTATAAAGGAAGGTCATAGCCCCCCCAAGTGATAGCCCACCCATCAGGCCTTATTTATTCATTAGATGGTCCGAAGACCCAGTGGGTATGAAACTCATTACATGGCCCAAAGGCCCACCATCTGGCCCGAAGGCCTAGTGCAGCGTCATGCCTGCATCATGCCTGCAACATGCATACATCACTGTCTGACTGCATCAATGCCTTCCTGTGTCATGCTCGCATCACCGCTTGCCAATAGAAATTCGCTCCCACCCAGATTTGTACTCAGGTCTGATGCAGAATCACTGGGCACCTCTACCACTGAGGCACACCCTAGCTGCAATATATTAATTATATATAATTATAAAGATAAATATAATAAATATATTAATTATATATATTTATAAAATATAAATATAATAAATACAATTATTATAAATTTATAATTATTTAACGAAATAAATATATATATTAATTATATATATTTATAAAATATAAATATAAGAAATATAGTTATTATAAATTTATAATTATTTAAGGAAATAACTATTAATTTATAGTTATACTTAGAAATAAATATATATATATTTAAATAATTATAAAATTATAATATATATGTATATATTATATTTATAATTTTATAAATATATATAATTAATATTTTTATTATATATAATTAAAAATATAATAATTATATTTGTTATATTTTTATAATTATTTAAATGAATATATAATTATTTATAATTAAAACTATAAATAAATATATATTTCATAAAATAATTGTAAAATTATTTTAAATATATTTTTTATATTTATAATTTTATAATTATAAATAAATCTATATTTATTTATAATTATAATTATAAATATAATTAATATATTTATTATAATTTTATCATTATAAATAAATCTATTATTATATATAATACTTATTATTTTATAAATATATATAATTATATAATTATATACAAATATTAATAAATTTATTTATTATATATATAATTATAAATAAACAAATATTCATTTGTAGTTATAATTATAAATATATATATATATATATATATATATTATACATAATTTAATAAAAACATAAAATAATGTAAATAAATTATTAATAATAAATATTTATCAGTGCCTTTTTAGCATTGATAAAGAAAACTCATTATTACTGCTAAAAAAGCTGTAATAATACTACTCATTATAAGTGCAATAGTTTTAGCACTAATAAAAACTCATTTTATCTACACTTTTTTGCACTAATAAAGATGTGTTTTATTAGCGCTTTCTATTTTAGCACTGATAAAACACCTCTTTATCAGAGATTTTTTGAACACACTGGTAAAAGTTTTCCTCGTTGTTATAAAAATAAATCTTACAGGGTCTTCTTCCCCCATTCCTTCATGATTTCATAGATCTATAGTGTTTCTACCATCACTCCCTGCCATCATCACTCCCTACCCTACCGCCATCGCTCCCTTCCCTATCGCAGTTTCTCCTTGCCACCTTCGCTCCTTACTACCGTCGCTCCCTGCCCTGACTCCATTACTCCACACTTCTCTAAGATATGAGATTAGTTATCCTCTATTTTAATTACTTCTTCCATCTTGATCTTTTCATAATGGGCTTAATATTTTAGACTTAGAGATCCATGTGTAGGTAGCTAAGTGTTTATATTTTGGTTCCATTATAGTTTGATCCTTACTATATTTTGATGTTACTTTTATGTATGGTTGATGTGTTTGGTAGAAGAATTTTGGTTTTGTTGGTAGTTTTAGGTAAGTGTATCTTTCTAAGTGTTTCTTTTAAATAGATAGTGTGTGAATGATGTATAACCACCATTTCAGATTATGTATAAATTGTGGGGAGACCCTAACAAGTATCAATGTTTGTGAGGCAATGTGTCCCTTTTTAATTCATTGAATTTCTATTAGAGATGTTGCTTTTTTATGAGGATTCAATTTGTGGTTCTTAAGGAGTAGTTTTACTAATGACCCCTCTTATTAATATATATTCTAGTCACCAACAACACTCAATTTTTATCAAGGAATTAATGTTTTAAAGTGTTTGGTTATCTTATATCCTTTGGAAATCAATTTCAAGAGGATGATAGGGTTATGGTGGTGAGTTTGTAACATTTTCTGTTACTATAGTTAAATATTTTATAGTATTTTAAATAGTTATAACTTAATTTATGTTTAGGTATTTTTTTATGCTCAAATTTTTAAAACATTAAAATTTATATATGTCATATAGTTAGAAATAATGGTTTGAAAAACTATTTTGAAACCATTATTATATTGAATAATAATAGTTTCTATTATGAAAATAGGTTTTCAAATAATGTGTATTTCTTTAAAATATCTATTATTTCATAAAATATATATTATTTTATACTTCTATATATTTCTATAATTTTGTATACTGGTATAAATATATATAAATTTGTAATTAATACATTTAAACTTGTATAATTTTTTCAATTTATCAATAGTTTAATACATTTATACTTTAATAAAATTTAATTCTATAAATTACACTTTTTTATTTTTATAATTTTGTAATATTATTATTATTTTCTCATCAAATTCATTTGATTAATTAAGATTTATTTTATTTTATGGAATAGTTTATGTTTTAAAACATAATGAATATATTGAGTGTTAAAATTAGTCTTGATTGATTCTTTATGAACTGATGTCTCAACCTCTAATTTTTTAGTTCAGTGTATGGAATGGGCATAAACTCTATGTTCATGATTTCTCTCAATGTTTTAGTGATTAGTGATACCAAAAAATAATCAATGGTGTTATATTGAAGTGATTGAATCCAAGAAGAAAAATTTCCCTCATTTGAATAAATTAAATTAATTTCTTCTTGACTTAAGAATCCTTTAATAATTCCTTGATATTCTCCAAGACCACTTCAAACATTATAAAACCAATTCACCTCATGAAACTCTTCCTCATCATCACTAATTTGAGATATTGGATTATAGATTTTGAGATCAAGGATAATATTTTCTAATGATTTCATATTTCAATTCCTAAACCATATAACCGAGTTTATTTTTTCTAGGAAGGGATGACCATGAATGATGAGGGTTTTCATGTAACTAGATTCTACATTTTTGGTTAAGGAAGGGTCAACTTAAGTGGTATTGGGTGCTTTACCAGTTTTAATTCTCTGCCATTCAAATTTTAGTGATGAAACCTCATAATTAATTTTCTCAATTTGATTATAAAATTTATTATGTAATATTTATGGGATAAATTGGATTGGGGGCTTAGCTGGTTGGTTTATCCCAAGAAGATATTTAAGTTGTCGTATGGTCATTATATCTTATACTAAAATTGTTTTATGTTATTGATTTTAAAAATTTGATGCATTGAGCACCAGTGGAGTAATTCAATTATTAAATTCAATTACCCATTTCCTTCAAAGAATGATGAAATTACTTGAAACATTTTAAATGTCGAGTTGACCTTATTTTAAAGGTCCCTTTTTTGTATTTATTTTGTTAAATATTAATATTACCAAATCTAATAGGGATGATATGAATAGAGAAAGGATGAATGCTAATTAAATTTATTAATTATTTTGTTCCATTCATTGGATCATTCACCAGTGCAAAATGACTGGGTATTCTATAGGAATTTTTAAATGGTTTGAAAAGTGTGTTTCATTTAAGGCAAGGGTAGATCTCATGAGGCTCGTAAGGTACACCGATCATTTTTTATTAACCGTCAAATGAAGATCAATCTTTTCATGAATGGAATAAAATAGAATAATTTTATACTTTTATACATTCATAAAATTTTCTTTTATATATATTATAATTTTATACTTTTATAAAATTTTAAAACTATATACTTCTAAAAATTATGTATGATTTTACAACATATATGTACTTTTATATAGTTTTATAAATTTATATAAATTTATAAATTATTTATATTTCTTTAAAATATATATTATTTTATAAATTATTTATAATTTTATACTTCTATACATGTCTATAAAATTATATACTAATATAAATATATTTTTTAATTTATAATTTTATACATGTATTTTGTTTTTAATTTACCAATTGTTTAATCATTTTATACTTTCATATATTCAATGTCAGTGTTGAAAATATTATAAAAAATATTATAATATATATTTTTAGTTTTGAAACCATTATTTTATTTATTAGCTGTATTTTCTATTATGAAATGGGTTTTCAAATAATATAGGTTTTTTATATTTTCATTATTACATTCAATAACTATATTTCATCATGTTTTTATAATTTAAATATGATTTTATACGTCATATATATCATACAAAATGGTCTTGATCATTAAAAATATGAAGTGAAAAATAGTTTTTAAAATTGAAATATCTTCCATTATATTTATAAATTTCCTTCAATAAGTTTTATTGGACATGTGGGATGATAAATTTTATTTCAATATTTCTATTTTCTATCAATAAATTCCTGAAATCCATCTACAATATAACATATTTTTTGTATTTATTTTGTTAAATATTAATATTACCGAATCAAATAGGATGGATATGAATAGATAATGTATGGATGTCAATCTTATTTATTGATGATGTTGTTTCATTAATTTGAACATTTACCTGTGTAGCATGAGTGGGTTTTCTATATCATTTTTGAAATGGTTTGAAAAGTGTGTTTCATTAAAGCCAAGGGTAGATCTCATGAGACTTTCAAGGTACACCTAGAGTTTTTCTGTTAACTATAAATTTGATATCCATCATTTCATGAATAGACTAAAATCAAATAATTTTATACTTTAAACTTTCATAAATTTCAGTTTTATATATTATGATTTTAAATTTTTATAAAAGTTTAAAACTATACAATTCTATATTTTATGTATACTTTTATAACATATATGAACTTTTATATAGTTTTATAAATTTATATATATTTATATATTATTTATATTTCTTTCAAATATATATTGTTTTATAAATTATATATAATTTTATACTTCTATATACATATATAAATTTATATACTAATATAAATATATATACATTTTTAATTTATACTTTTATACCTGTAATTTTTTTTTCCAATTTATCAATAGTTTAATACTTTTATTATTTTATAAATTCAGTGTCAGTGTTGAAAATAATTTGAAAAATATAATCATTTTTTTTATTTAGGAAACCATTATTTTATTCAATAGCCTTATTTTATATTTTAAAAAATGTTTTCAAATAATATGGCCTTTAGTTTTTTTATTTATATTATTACATTCAATAGACATATTTCATGAGGTTTTCAAAATGTAAATGTGATTTTATACTTAATTTATATCATACAAAAATGGTTTTGATCATTAAAAATATGAAATAAAAACCGTTTTTAAAATTGAAATCTCTTCCATTATATTTATAAATTCCCATCAATAAGTTTTTGTTTTTGATCATGTAGGATGATAAACCATTTTTCAATATTTCCATTTTCTATCAAGCAATTCATAACATCTAGCATCAATCGAACATCTTTTGTGTTTTTATTTTGTTAAATATTAATATTACTAAATCAAATAGGATTGATATAAATAGATAATGGATGGATTCCAATATTATTTATTGATGATGTTGTTCCATTAACTTGATCATTTACCAGTGTAGTATGGGTGGAGTTTCTATTGTATTTTATAAATGGTTTGAAAAGTTTGTTTCATTAATCCCAATGGTAGATGTCATGATACTCTCGAGGTACACCCAGAGTCTTTCTGTTAACTGTAAAATTAAGATTGATCATTTCATGAATCAACTAAAATCGAATAATTTTATACTTTTACACTTTCATAAATTTTACTTTAATATATTATAATTATATACTTTTATAAAATTTTAAACCTATATAATTCTATAAATTATATATAAATTGATAACATATATGTACTTTTATATAGTTTTATAAATTTATAAACATTTATAAGTTATTTATATTTATTTAAAATATATATTCTTTTATAAGTTATATATAATTTTATGCTTCTATGTACATCTACAATAATATATAATATATATATATATATATTTAATTTGTACTTTTATACCTGTAAACCTTTTTCAATTTATCAATAGTTTTATAATTTTATACGTTCAAAAATTCAATGTCATTGTTGAATATATTTTTAAAAATATAATAATTTATTTATTTTCATTTTTGAAACCATTATTATATTCAATATCTATATTTTTGATTATGAAAAGGGTTTCAAAATAATATAGCATTTTATTAATATTTCTATTACTACATTCAATTGATATATTTCGTAAATGTGATTTTATATATCATTTATAATAATAAAAAAGGGTTTTGATCATTAAAAACATGAAGTGAAAAATATTTTTTAAAAGTAAAATATCTTCCATTATATTTATAAGTCTCCTTAAGTAATTTTTTTTTGAACATGTGGGATGATAAACCATTTTTCAATATTTCAATTTTCTGTCAAGAAATTCATGATATCCATCTTCAGTTAAACATATTTTATGTATTTATTTTGTTAAATATTAATATTAAAAAATCAAATAGAATGGATATTAATAGAGAATAGATGGATTCGAATCATATAAAAAAATAGTATGAAGATGGGGTGAATGAGTTCATCAAGTTTTCAAAATATCATGCATATGAACTTTCTCAAAAAAAATTCCTTGTTTATAAAGTTGTTGTTCAAGACTAATTAGTCCATAAGAGTTGGAAGAACACTTGGTCTATCTGGGAATTGATAGAAGTTATAAATGTTAGAATAGACATGGGGAAAAAGGGAATGTATCTAGTTACCAATATAACACTGCATTTTAGGGGACATCTACTATTATTACAAGTGTGGAAAATGAAGAATCCCATATTGAGGATGTAATTAAAAAAGTGAATGATGATGAAGATTATGTTGAGGAAATGACAATGAAAGTTGAATATGAACTTCATGACTGTCCACAATTGTTTGAGATGTTAAAGAGTTCTGTAAAGACGCCATTATATACTGGTTTCACTAAATATATAGCATTTTCCTCTGTACTGAAGCTTTATAATTTGAAGGTAGGAAAAAATGGAGTGATGCAAGTTTTACTAAACTACTTTATCTATTGAATGATATGCTACTAGAACATAATAAGATTCCTATATGAACATATGACGATAAATGAATGCTATGTTTGATGAGTATGATATCTTAAAGAATACATGCCTACCCAAATGACTGTAAAATATTTCAAAAAAAAAATAATCACTTAAATAATGCTCAAAGTGTGGTTATTAGTGATACAAGAGAGATGAATGGGATCCTATGAAAATTATATGGTACTTTATAATCATTCCAAGGCTTAGGTGTCAATATGGAAGTGATGAGACTACATGGTAATTTATGTGGCTCATAGATACCAGAAATAAAGATAGGAAACTTCATCACTCGGTAGAGTCTCCTTAGGGTAATAGAATTGTTCAAGAGTATCATGAATTTGGAAATGGGATGAGAAACCATAATCTTTTGTTATCTATAGATGGAGTGAAGGATTTTGGTTTTCAAAGAAGAAATCATAGTACATAGCCGATTATGTTGGTAAAATATAACTTTCTACCATGGTTATGCATGAAATAAAAATACATCATGTTATCTATACTTATATGAGGACAAAAAAAATCGAGTAATGAAATTGATGTTTATTTGGTTCCATTGATAAAAAATTTGAAATTATTATGGGATTTAGGTATTATGTTGTATGATGCTTATAAAAATGAAGATTCCACATTGAGAGCCATGTTGTACCAGATGATAAATTACATTCCTGCATTTTAAAATTTGTCAGGATATATCATTAAAGGAACTCAAGGGTGTCCTGTTTTCAAAAAAGGTACATAATCAATTAAGTTGAAACATTAATCAGAGACTATGTTTCTAGAAAATCCTAGATTTGTACCATGATGACATAAGTATCGAATATGTACAACATCATTCAAAGAAATTATAGAATAATATAAATAACTATATCCACTAACAAGTGATCAAATTCTCGAGAAAGTAAAATTTGTGAACACTGCTTTTGGAAAACTATTTTTAAAAAACCTTATGAAAATCGATTGGAAAAAGTGATCAATTTTCTGAATTACCATACTAGAATTGTCTATATGTAAAAAATTTAATTAATGTTATGCATGTTGAAAAAAATATATTTGATAGTGTAATTGACATGTTACTAGATACACATGGGAAAAAAGGATGGAATTAGGGCTAGTTTTGACATGGTGGATATGGGAATACGGGATGAGTTGGTGCTAGTGAAGGGTGAAAAATGAACTTTTCTTCCTCCAGCTACTTACACTCTTTCTAGTAATGATAGATATCATTTTTGAAACTTCATGAATGACTTAAATGTCTCATAGGGGAATTCATCGAATATAAATAATATTATATCAATGAATGATTTAAAGTTAAAGGGTTTGAAATCACATGACTACCATGTTATGATGCAAATTATAATTCATGTATATTTTCATTGAATTTTTTTCCAAGAATGTCCATCATACATTAACCATGATCTATTAAATTTTCGAAGCTATATGCTACAAAGTTATAGACTAGGTGAAATTTCTGACTATGGAAATGGAAATTTACATCATATTATGTGAATTGGAAATGTTCTTCCCACAAACATTATTTGATATGATGGTTCACTTGAGGGTTCACTTGGTGAGAAATATTCGACTATGTGGCCCTGTATAATATAGATGAATGTACCCCACTAAATGGTATATGAATATTTTGAAAGGGTATGCCTAAAATCAAAGTTATCTAGATAGTTTTATTGTAGAGTGATATATTATTTAAGAAGACATTGAATTCTCTACCGACTACATACTAGGTATGGAAAGCATTGGTCTATGGAAATCTTATCACACTAGGCGGCTTGTGGGTGAAGGAATTTTTGAAAGAGATTTGGCCACAATCAATATTACTGATCGATAGAAGACCCACATTTACATTTTTCATAATAGTTTGGAGGTTTCCCCGTATGTTGAAATGAACAAAGAAATTATTAGGCATTTTAATCCACCAAGGTTTGAAAGATGGATATCAAATAAACATAATCAGTAGTTTATAGGATTGTTTTGGGACCATATTTTTAAGAATTCATATGAAAATATAGATTCAATATCATAATGACTTTGATGTCTATATAGACGACTAATTGTGTATGTATTATATTACAATGGTTATGTAATTAATGGTTATAAATTCTATATAAATGAACATGATGAAGGTAGTACCATGAGAAATAATATAGTTACACTTAAGGTTAAAGTGATTCAGGTTTCTAGTACTAAAGAATGAAATCCAATTTATAAGAATATGTCATATTTGGCACCATTAAAAAAATGTGGAAATGTATTATACAACAATACAAGTGCCAATTTTTTTCAATGCAAGTGGTTTGATAAGAGGGGTGCTGTTAAAATAGATGAATAATGATTCATGAAAGTGGATTTTAGTAAGGAAGGGTATGAAGATGAATAATTTATAATGGAATCACAGGTAGTACAAGTATTTTATGTTCCAGATCCCACAATATCGAAGTGGGAAATTATTCTGTTATCAAACAAAACCACTGAAGGTTCAGATGAAAATTAAACTGAGGATGACCCTTTCATTGGGACATCACAATAATTTAGAAGTATACCCAATATAGGTTGGGTTTTTATGTCATAGGAGACCATAATGAAGGAATTTGGATACTCGATAGAGTGGTCAAATCCCTTCATTGTTTTAGAAAAAGAGAGTTCAATAATTAGGTTATATATATATTTTGTAATATACATTATGTTACCTCGTGTTATTATTTATTAAAACGCATTTTTATTGTTTTAATACTTTAGAAAAATGATCCATAAGTCATTTGTGATGAGTAGGAATCAGTCACACCTCAATATGATACACGATGTGCCCTATATGACTCAAAGTGTCCGTTATCAGTTTAAAATTGACATTTTATTTCAAAACTATCTCTCACTAAAACCCAAGAAAAAACACTTGGGTTATCATTATCATATAGAAAAATGATTCATAAGTAATTTGTGATGTGTAGGAAGTAGTATAATGTCAAACTGATACATGATGTGACTGGTATGACTCAAAGTGCGTGTTTCCTATTTTGAATGACATTTTATTAAAAAACACAAGTGACATACTGAAAACTAAGAAAACACATTCAGGTTTTTTATAATTTATGAAAAATATCCACAAGTTATTTTTGATGGGTAAAATCATCTACACCTCAATGAGATGGACGATATGACTGCTATAATTCCAAGCATGTCTGTTTATTTAAAACTAACTTTAATTTTAGTAAAAAGAATAAGTGACATATTGAAAACGAAGAAGACACATTCTGATTGTTTTTATAATTTGGTTCAATGATTCATAAGTAATTTATAATTTGTAGGAATCAACCTCACCTCTATCTGATGCATGGTCTGACCTGTATAACTCTAAGTTTGTATTTTTATTTGAAATTGACATTAATTTTAGTAAAAAGAATAGGTGACTTACTAAAAATTAAGAAAACTCATTAGGATTATTTTTATATTGGATAATGATACATATGAAATTTTTGACATGTAATAATCACCTTCACCTCAATTCGATGCATAGTGTGACTGGTATGACTCCAAGTGTGTCTTTTTATTTAAAATTGACATTAATTTTAGAAAAAAGAAAAAGTGACATACTAAAAATAGAGAAAATGAATTCAGATTGTTTTGATACTTTATGAAAAATAATCCATGAGTCATATTTGTTTTTTAGAAATCAACCACACCTCAATCTGACGCACTGTGTGATCGGTATGACTCAATGTGTGTCTTTTTAATTATAATTAACATTAACTTTAAGAAAAAGGACAAGTGACATACTAAAAACTGAGAAAATGAATTTTTATTATTTTGTTACTTTTAGAAAAAGATCCATGAGTCATTTGTGACATTTAGAAATCATCCACACCTCATTCTGATTCACGATGTGACTGATAAGACACCAAGTGTGTCTTTTTTTAGATTGACATGAATTTTTGAAAAATTAATAAGTGACAAACTAAAAATAAAGAAAAACAGTTGGATTACTTTTTTATACTTTAATACAATGATACATGAGTCATTTTTGACATATAGGAATCACCCACACCTAAATATGATGGATGGTGTGACCGGTATGAATCAAAGTGTCTGTTATCAATTTAAAATTGATATTTTAGTTCAAAAAAATTTTCATTCATTGAAAAATAAGAAAATGTTCTATGATTTTCTTGATAATTTAAGAAAAAGATTAATAAGTCATTTGTGATCTGTGGGATGCAGTCTCACATCCAACTGACACACGATGTGACCAGTATGACTCCAAGATCCTATTTCCAGTTTGAAATGACATTTTAGTGAAAAACTAAAGTGATATACTATAACCTGAGTAAACATATTCAGATTGATTTGGTACATTAATAATATGATCCATAAGTAATTCTTGACATGTAGGAATCAATCGCACTTTAATCTCATGTATGTTGTGACTGGTATAACTCCAACCACATCTTTATTTATTATTAACATTAATTTCATTAAAAAGAAAAATTGATATACTCAAAACTGAGTAAATGAATTCAGATTATTTTGATATATTAGGACAATGATCCATAACTCATTTTTGACGTGTTGGAATCAACAACACCTCATTACAATGCATGATGTGAATGGTATAACTCCAAGTGTCTTTTTATTTAAACCTTATATTTTATCAATGTATTATTTCATAATAATGTTTAATTTATTTCTTTATAATATTACTAACGCAGTATTTTTTTTCTTATATTGGTGGATTCTTTTACTCTGGTTGATTTGATTTATTCAGCAGCTGATACCATCAGCAAAATTTTTTGAGAGGAGGTCACAAGTTCCAAAGTTGATGAAATATTAATGTTTTTAAATATTTTTGGATAGTAATTGTAAATGTAATTATACAAAAAATTGTTTGAAATGTATATAGTAGTATTTTTTTCATATTCTTGAAGTAGAAATTATTTCATTTAAATTATATATTTTTTGTACATGTTACAGTTTACGGTAGTGTGCTGTTATACAAATAGCACTATACAGTAGGTGGGGCCTTTATAAGTGTTATTTGTAGCATTGATAAAAGGACACCTTTATCAATGCTATAAATAGAGCTAATAAATAACCCCCTTTGTAATGCCTTGACCCTATAAGCCTAGAGCCGGTGCATTATTTTGATACATTGGCATGATTACAAGGAATCAAGTCCCGAAGGACTGATCAGTTTAGCAGTCTTGGAAATAGATTACATAAATGAACATTACACTACATATTTTAACATAAAACACAAATAAAATTCATTGATAACGAGATTATTCCCCTATCTTAACTCTTCATATCAAACATAATACACTTCTTGGAATCCTAGGAAAACAAAACATAATAAAGGGGTGAGATCATATTCTCAGGAAGGGTAAATAATTTAGCAGAAGCTATAAACATTTAAGGAAAGATGTGTAATAAAAACCACAGCCTTTTAAACATAAAATTTAACATAATATGGAAAAAAAACATTACCATATAAATATACACATGGATATTATAATATTCGAATAATAACATGTAATAACTAATTTCATAATGAGGGAATACATAATGTCGGACATCCAAACCACATAGTTAAGGCCTCATGCCAAGACTAAAAATAATTTTTTTCAAGGACTTATTCGAAGACACAAATTTGTCTCATGAGACATACCGATGCATCAAGGAGCTATAGTGGGCTCCAACTATCACTTACTGTCATGGCCTATCCTCGGGACCCGTGTCGTGACTACCCCAAGCCCGCCTTCCATAGGACAGGGGATGGCAACTAGCAGCAAGGCGTAAATCCCGATCAAAAGGGAAGAAATTGCCTTTATGAAGTAAACAAACACCAGAGTAAGCAAGATGAAGTAAACACTAAGTAAACTGGGAACAACTGTAAGTGCTGGAAAGTAAATGGGCCAGAATACAAACCCAACTGAAGTAAAGTAAAAATGGAAGAAATTACGACAACTGAAAGTAAAGCAGCAATGTCGAGCTGTCCACTGGAAGTCCCACCTGAAGGGTGGGTACAGACAGCCTCCTCATCTCCTTGGGTCCAGCCATCTGCTCCGTGTACGTCCCGCCCAGTGGTCCACCTCCAGGTACCGACTTGCTCCACAAGCCTCAACCATGATCAGCACTGTCCTTCGTCTACATCCAACACAACATAGTGCGAGCATAGCCTTTGCAGGGGGTGAGTATATGCTACTCAGTAGGGACCCCAAGACCCCCGAAGGTCTCCCAGAATCCACAAAGGATAATACACAAAGGAAAGATACAATCACGAAGTAATATCCAAAACTAATTAGGTATATGCCCATACATATACCTAAGTCATCAATTCAACTTTGGATCCAACATCCGAGCCCAAGTTCGATCACGTCCACACAAGATAGTACAACCCATTCCATAAAGGAAAACACAACTCAATCCACATAGGAAGTAAGTCAATCATATCGAAGATAATGATTGAAAGTCAAGATTCAAATCACATAGGTATACTTCTTCATAAGGTGATAGAGATGATTATATGTAGCCACTGATTCATATAAGAAAGGGCCCACATAGGATACTAGACCAGCTAAGCATTCGGACCCACATAGGACACAAGACCAACTACTCTTCCAGACCCACGTAGGATACAAGAACAGTAGTCATCACCGTCGAACCCATGGAAGATTTCAGTATGGTCGCCATCGCTGCCAAACACACGGATGATTTCAGTGCTGTCATCATCGCTGTTGAACCCACGGAGGATTTCAGTACAGTCGTCATCACTGCTGAACCCACGGAGGATTTCTGTGCAGTCGTCATCGTCGTCGCGGTCACAGCCAGCTCTAGAGTTCCCGCACACAACATGCTCGATTCTGGGAGGGTTCGCTCCACGATCCAAGGGGAGTCGATACATCAACTGACACGTAGTCTGGAGTTTATGTATCCCAATGTTCCATCTCGACAAAAGGAACTCAACATGATAGACAACACGTCAATCAGACGCCCGGTCTGAAAGTTATTGGCTTTTTCGTTTCAGGGGCCCGGTTGGTTTTTATGTCAAAACCAACCGGACCATACTCTATCTGTGTCCAAACCTCGAGCATAGTAAGCTAAAAGGCCCGTCTCACTAATAGGAATCCAACAAAGTCGACGACACGTCAATCAGACGTCCGGAGATCAGGTTATAAGCGTTTCCGCTCCGAGGGACGGGTTGGTTTCATGTTCGAACCAACCCGGCCGTACCCAAAGTTCTCCGAAACCTTATGTTTAATATACCTGCACGACTGTCTCGGTCCAAGGATTGCATCGCAACTGACGGTGCGTCAATCGGAGGTCCGTAGCCCAAGTTACAAGCATTTAAAATAACCTTTCCGGTTTTAGGGGGTTTTGGGTCCGGCCCAAGACCCCCTGGGTTGGCCCAAATCGGGTCGACCCGACTTGGGTCCGGATCATTTGGGCGCAACCCGGTTTGGCCTGGGCGGCCCGGCCCGGTGTGGTCGGTTCCGCCTGGGCGGTCGGTTCGGCCTGCGCGGCCGGTTCGGCCTGGGCGGCCGGTTGGACTGGCGCGGGCGCGGCCCGCGCCGCCAGCTCGGCGCTGGCTGAGCTGTCGCGGAAAGGGGGGGGGGGGGTGCGCTGCCCCCTTGATTGAGAAACGGCCCCCCCACATAGGGGGCCCTCCCTTTTCCAGCCGGGAGTTATGACCCCCGGATTTCTCGGAAACCGGCTGGTTTGGCCGGCCGGTGTGTCACTGCGGGACCCCCCGCGGGTCCCACCCTCCTTGCACTGGCGGCCGGCGGTTCTGGTCGCCGCTCCTCACACCACCGTAGCCTTAGGCCGCAGCCTTGTCCGAGAGGCGCGTCACGACAGCGTCGTGCCCCTCCGTCGTGGCCCCGCTCTGGCCGCGGCCTCTTCGTGGTTCCCTGGCGCGGCGCGACGGTGCCGTGCCCCCTTCGTCGTGGCCCGCCTCCGGCCGTGGCTACATTCGGCCTCAATGGCGCGGCGCGACAGCGCTGCGCTTCTTCGCCCGTTCCTCTTGCTTCAGCGCGGTGCCGTTGCACCGTGCTTCCTTTGCTCGTGCTGCAACAAGTACAATATCAAAGGGGGAGGAGGGTCGGCCGTGTTCGTGCGGTCCGACCTCCTCCCGTTATAATGATAACAGGTGGCCCAAAATAGAAGATGATGAATGAAAAAGAATTCACGAACAAAAATTAACCACTACTTCAAGGAGTTGTCGAACAAAGGTCGTCACAGAAAAACGGCGTCGTGAAAGTCGGAGTTGCGGAAGACAACATTGCAGAAGACGACGCCATATACGTCGTCGGTGTTCGCCCGAAGAAGGATGCAGCGCATCGTCGTTATCTAAAAAAGGTGTCTCTCACCGGCTGCGGAGAGGTGAAGAGATGGAACGACGATTCCCTTGCGGTGATGGATTTCTTCATCATAGACTCGGCGTTTTTCGTGTCCTCCGACGAGGAAGAAGATGTTCCTCAAGAGTGCAAGAGTCCTCTCCTTGTTTCTGCACAACGAAACAACCCCTAATAAAATAAGACATTATCTTATTTTTTTAACACACACGCAATCCATTAATTTGAAATTAAAAAAGATCTCATTCAATTAATTAAATTAATTGAAGAGCCTTTAACAGTCCATTAAAATGAGAGATTTGACTTTTCAATTAAAAGGGGGGTGCGGGTGTGTTACACAATTAAATGCACGAGGGAGGTTTTTAATGGATTTGAAGGGGTGGGGCTCATGTAGGGCCCCACTTCACTAATATCCTACTTAGAGAAGATAGGATTTAGTGGGTCCCACTCCAAACTCTGTGCATAGGTTAAAACTATATAGAATAGAAATAAAAATTGTTGCATAAATTTTTATTTCATTATTTAGTTAACCCATTTATTTAATAACCTCACCCGAGAAAACAAAACTCTAGAAAAGGTGTTCCTAAGCAATTACTGGTGCTGCAGTTTCATCGGTTCCCTCAGATTTCGATTCTGAGCACCGGTTCAAAAGTTAAAAAACCATCTTGTTCATTCACTGAACGTACCCGAGCTCAACCTTGGAAATTGATTCCGGGCACACCGGGCCTCAGAATCAAGTGCCGTCAGAAACTACATACTCATAAAATCCAAAATAAAATTAAGAAAAAATTTTCCTTGAAATTTACGGGACTTTACATTAATCCCACCTCAGGGCTTTACGTCCCCATAAAGATACAACACAAACTAGGGAAACAAATGAGGGTACTGAGCACACATCTGAGCCTCCCGCTCCCAAGTCCTCTCCTGGAGGTTCCCGTGCTTCCATTTGATGCGAACTAGAGGAATCGACCACCCACATAGGACCCTCTCCTATCGATCCTCGATCTCCACCGGGACCTCTGCGAAAGTCGCCCCATCGTCAATGTCCAACACCCCATGGTCGATAATATGCATTGGTTCATGCACGTATCTCCTCAGATGAGATACGTGGAAGACGCCGTGCACTTGGTTCAACTGAGGTGGTAGATCCCGGCAGTAAGCCACCTCGCCTATATTGCTGAGAACTTGGAATGGTCCGATGAAGCGCGAAGATAACTTTCCGCCCCAGCCAAATCTCCATAATCCACATCGAGGTGAGACCCACACGAAGACGTGGTCGCCATACTCAAACTCTAGTGGTCTCGGCCTCTTGTCAGCATAAGACTTCTGTCAGCTCTGAGCTATCCTCATCCGCTCCTGGATGACCTGGACATTCTCTGTCATGGCCTGGATCATCTCTGGTCCCACAAGTGCTGACTCCCCAGGGTCTATCCAGCACAGAGGTGATCTGCAAGGTCGGCCATACAATGCCTCGTATAGTGCCATCTCGATGGTGGAGTGGTAGTTGTTGTTGTACGCGAACTCCACCATGGGTAGGTAGTCCTCCCAGCTGTGACCAAAGTCGATGACACATGCACAGAGCATGTCCTCAAGAGTCTGAATGGTCCTCTCAGTCTGACCATCCGTCTAAGGGTGAAAGGTGGTGCTCAGTCGTCGCTGCGTCCTGAATGCCTCCTGCAACCCCATCCAAAGCTGGGAAGTAAAGCGAGCATCTCGATCGAAGACGATAGATGATGGCACACCATGAAGCTATACAATCTCATGAATGTAGAGATTCCCCAAGCTCTCCACTGAGCCTTGCTCTCTGATGGGTAAGAAGTGGGCTGACTTGATGAGTCGTTCGACAATCACCCAAATGGAGTCATGACCTCTGGAAGTACGTGGAAGTCAAGTCACAAAATCCATAGATATATCGTCCCACTTCCACTCCAGGACCTCCAAGGGCTGTACCAAGCCTGATAGTACCTGTTGCTCCGCCTTCAACTACTGATAGGTGAGGAATCGAGAAATGAACTCAGCTACAACCTTCTTCATACTAGGCCACCAGTGCTATCGTCTAAGATCCTGGTACGTCTTCACCACTCCTGGATGTACCGCTAAAGGGGAAGTGTGAAACTCTCTCATAACCTCCTCCTGTAAAGCAGCTGGTACCATGGTACGTCCTATGAAAAGGACGACGTGCTCTCCCCACATAAAAAACCATCAGGTTCCTGTCCAGCGGAAATCAGTGCACGTCGCGTCTCACAGTCAGTGTCCCCACGTTGTGCCTCTCTGACCCGCTGCAGTAGTGGAGGAGTGACTGTGAGTGACTGAAGAAAGGCTGCTCCATCTCTATCGATGAAGGATATCTGCAAAGCGGCTGTCTTCTCCGTCACATCCCCAAGTAGTTGAATGCCTGTTTTACTTCTGATAGCATCAACTACTACGTTCCCCTTTCCAGGAGTATAGAATATCTCAAAGTCATAGTCCTGGAGGAACTCGATCCATCGCCACTATCTCAGGTTCAGGTCCTTCTACGAGAAGATTTACCTGAGACTCTGGTGGTCAGAGTAGACTATAAAGTGCTCGCCCATCAGATAGTGATGCCACATCTTCATAGCGAAGACCACTGTTTCCAAATCCAGGTCATGGGTAGCGTAGTTCTGCTAATGCTGCCTCATCTGACGTGATCCATAGGTGATCACTGCTCGCTCCCGCATCAGTAGACATCCAAGTCCGGTCCATGATGCATCGCAGTAGACTACGTACCCCACTCCCTCCTCTGGTAGCCTCAAGATAGGTGCGCTGGTCAATCTCTGGCTCAACTCCTGAAAGCTCTTCTGACATATATCTGACCACACGAAGGGTTTCCCCTTCTTCTTCAAAGATTAAAGTGGTGTTTCAACTCTGCAAAAAGTCTGGCAGAAATCTCTGGTAGTACCCAGCTAGACCCAAGAAACTCCGCACCTCCGTCACGCTCCTAGGTGGATCCCAAGCAGAACTGCCTCGATCTTCGCAGGGTCCACTGAAAATCCCGCCTCAGAGATGACGTGTCCCAAGAAGTGGACCTCACGTAACCAGAACTAACACATCAAGAGATTACCATAAAGCTGGTGCTCCTGGAGTGTGTCCAGTACAACCCACAGGTGGTAGGCGTGCTCCTCCTCAGTGGTCGAGAAAATCAATATGTCGTCGATGAAGACCACGACAAATCGATTGAGGTATGGCTGAAAGATCCTGGTCATGAGACTCATGAAAACCTCTGGAGAATTGGTTACACCGAATGGCATAACCAATAACTCATAGTGGCCATACCAAAATTTGAAGGCCGTCTTCTGCACGTCCTCGTCCCGAACTCTGAGCTGATGATAGCCTGACCTGAGGTCTATCTTCAAGAACCACCGTGCTCCCTTGAGTTGATCGAAGTGGTCATTAATCCTCGATATCGGATACATGTTCCTCATGGTCACCTAGTTTAGGCGACGATAGTTGTAACATAGTCGAAAACTCCTGTCCTCCTTCTTGGCGAACAAAATCGGGGAAGCCCAGGGTGAAACACTAGGTCAGATGAATCCCTTGCTATGCAAGTCCTCCAGCTATACCTGTAGCTTGCGAAGCTCAGCGGGGCCATCCGATATGCTGGTGTGGATATCAGGGATGTCCTGGGGTACTGGTCAATATAGAAGTCTACCTCTCTGCGAGGAGGTAGTCCTAGAACATCATCAGGAAAAACGTCTGTATACTGATCCACCACTACAGGAAAACTCGGACTCCGCACGTCAAATGCTCCTAGGACGAGGCTAGCCCACTGATGAGTGATGGACTATCCTCTCCTCTGAGAATGTCCATCCTGTGCTGCAAATTCTCCCTTCTCACTGGTGAAGGTGAACCTTCTCCCATCTGTGCAGACACACGACACCTTGCGCCTAATACAGTCAATCTGAGCATGGAATGTAGATAACCAATCCATGCCCAAGATGACGTCATAAGGACTCGACGCCGCTATAAGAAGATCCCAACCAAAGCTCTCACCTCCTAGAGTAAGCTCACACTGCCAGAACTAGTGCGTAATCATCAAGTCTGCTCCCGTAAGAGTCTCTTGTTGTAAGGATCGAGCCAATGGATCTGTCGGAATCTCCGAGCTCCGAATAAGGGCAGCGACAATAAAATAATGACTCACTCCTATGTCTATAATAACTACAACAAGGGTATAGTAGACACAGATAGCTCCTCGAATCATCTCTGGAACACCGTGGTCATAGGCCTCCGCTGCCTGAAGCTGAGCCTGCCTCTTCCCGCCAGCTCCCTGTGGTCGGGGTGGACCTCCTGGTGGTGGTGGTGGTAAAGCCTCAAAGCGTCTCCTACCACCTGCTGCTCGGCCTGCTCCCCTAACTCGTCCTCATTCTCTCTACGGACTGCCATGGTCGACCCTCTACCTTTTACTGGGTGGCCCCTCAACCGTCTGATGTTCCTCTGCACAGCGGGTCGGGCAGTCACGAGCCATGTGGCCCTGCCCGCCACATGCGTAGCACTGTCTACTCCTCATAAGGCTTGCTCTGCACCGTGTGCCCCGCACCTCTGAGCCAGTGTCCTGAGGTCGTCCGCCTGATGGTCTTGTCCGCCTGGACCACTGTGACATCCGTCGACTACTGGCTGTAGACGACTCTGCTACGTGTCGCCCTGCGGCAAGTCTTGCTGCAAGCGTAGGCTCAGAAAGAAAGCTCTTTATGAGAAGGGCTCACTCCAGTACTCCTAACTGCATCGGAATACTGAGGGAGACCATCGATGCCCTGATCTCATGCCTCAGTCCCTATTCAATGGTCAGGGCCTAGAAGAATGTGTTACATACCATGTCTGTCTAATAGCACGAGATATCGGTAAATATCGCCGAGGACTGGGAGACCGTCATGATTCCCTGCCGTAGCTGTAGTAGCTCCTAAATGCACACCGCATGGAGGGTGGCTGGGATGAACTCTGAGCAGAAGTGGCTCGCAAAGTCCATCCATAGGAGAGATTCCTCATCGTGCACCTGGAGCATCAAGAAACACCATATGCCTACTGCCGCGTGCAGGATTCTTGCTGTAAGGATCAGCATGAGGTCAGCTAGTGTCCCCACTAACCTGAAAACTCTAACTACAGCCTCCAACTATTCCTCGGCTGCCTGAGGGTCCATCTCCCCGCGGAACCTGGGCGGTCTCTGACGCTGAAACTCGTGCAGTGCACTAAGGCGATATGCACTATCAGCGGTTGGGGCTGGTGGCATCGGTGGCTCGGCGGGTAGAGGTACCATCGGTGCCTCCTCTGTAAAAGGGCCCTGCACCGAGTCCTCGTTGCTCGGTGGGCTGTCGTCTCGCACAATGCTCTGAACCCTAGCTGGCTGCCATCGTGGGGCCATCCTAAAAAGAAACAGGTGTGGCACAGTCAAAACAATATACTTGGTGAGCTAACACAAAGTAATCACAATGAAAACTTTTGAAACACACATACAATCAATGTTTTCGTGCATTGAGTCGGAAATCAGAAGTCAGGGTCCTGGTGTACGGATACGTCGGCCCTCGCACCAACACTGGACTGCCTGAACTGATAACCACACTCAATACCCTTAACACTATTGATTCACATAGAAGAAAGATCAGAGTCCTGAGTTCTACGATAGAACCAAACTCCTCTGATACCAATTTGTCACGACCCGTCCTCGGGACCCGTGCCGTGACTACCCCAAGCCCGCAATCCATAGGCCAGGGGCTAGCAACTAGCACCAAGGCGTAAATCCCGATAAAAAGGGAAGGCATTTCCCTTATCAAGTAAACAAACACTAGAGTAAGCAAGCTGAAGTAAACACAAAGTAAACTGGGTACAACTGTAAGTACTGGAAAGTAAACGGGCCAGAATATAAACCCAACTGAAGTAAAGTACAACAGAAAGAAACACTACTGGAAAATTGCCCTATACCCACGGTTCAAAACCGTGGGTATAGCCCCCAAAACCGTGGGTATAGGCTATACCCACGGTTTTGGGAATCGTGGGCTGGAACGACGTCGGGATAGGGGGGTCACCCTATACCCACAGTTTAGAGAAACCGTGGGGATAGATTTGAGACAGCGTGGCAAGTGCATGGCCACGCTGGCAAAGCATTGACCCCACGGTTCTCAAACCGTGGGGAATTAATAATCAAAAAAATTCGGCCCCTGGGTATCGAACCCAGCCCCCGCGCTTCGCTGCGTGAAATCCCGCAGACACTACACCAACTAAGCCATTCAATTATTCTGTTATATATGCATATATTAAGATATATATATTAATATAAAGTATTTAATTTTTTAAAAAAAACGACGGGATTCGAACCCGCGTCTCCTTAAGGAATCGCGGAGGAGCGGCATATCCAAACCAACTGAGCCGCACTTCACAATTGTTTTTAAAATATATATTATGATACTTATATTAATATAAATTACGCGCTGTATATTAAAAACATTCGACCGAAGAGATTCGAAACGACGACCTCCACCATACACACAGAACACACTAACTAACCAAGCTGCAAATTTAATTTGCTTATAAATTTCTATCATCTTATATATATATTAATTCAAATTGTGGGTATAAATTTTCCCGCCAAATTTTTTCTATTTTCCCGCGTCTTTTTTTTCCGCCATAGGCTATCCCCACGGTTTTACAAAACCGTGCGTATAGTCCTTATAAAAAAAAATTATCCCCACGGTTTTTCAAAAACCGTGGGGATAGGCCTTGAAATAAATACCTATACCCACGGTTTTACAAAACCGTGGGTATAGGCCTTCGAAAATCACTCTATCCCCACGGTTTTAGAAAAACCGTGGGTATAGGTGACCAATACCCACGGTTTTCCAGAACCGTGGGTATAGGTTCCCCCACTATACATATACCCACGGTTTTCTTAAACCGTGGGTATAGAGCACCCCTATACCCACGGTTTTTCCCAAAACCGTGGGTATAGGTCTATTTTCCAGTAGTGAAAGTACAGAAACTGAAATTAAAGCAGCAATGTCGAGCCTCCCCTAGAAGTCCCACTTGAAGGGTGGTTATAGATAGCCTCATCAGCTCCTTGGGTCCAGCCGTCCACTTCGTGTATGTCCCGCCCAGTGGTCCACCTCCAGGTACCGACTTGCTCCACATGCCACAACCACGATCAGTGCTCTCCGTCATCTGCATCCAACAAAATGTAGTGTGGGCATAGCCCATGTAGGGGTGAGTATACTCTACTCAGTAGGGACCTAGAGACCCCCGAAGGTCTCCCAGAATCCACAAAGGATAATCCACATAGGAAAGATACAATCACGAAGTAATATCCAACACTACTTAGGTATATAACCATACATATACCTAAGTCTTCAATTCAAGTTCGGCTCCAACATCTGATCCCAAGTTCGATCACATCCACACAGGATAGTACAACCCATTCCACACAGGAAAGCACAACTCAATCCACATAGGAAATAATTCAATCATATCGAAGATAATAATTGAAAATCAAGACCCAGCTCACACATGTAGACTTATTCATAAGGTGATAGAGATGATCAGATGTAGCCACTAATTCATCTAAGTTGGGACCCACGTAGGATACTAGACCAACTAAGCTATCAGACCCACGTAGGATACAAGACCAGATACTCTGCCAGACCCACGTAGGATACAAGAACAGAGTCAAACACTGTCGGACCCACGTTGGATACAAGAACAGTAGTACTGCTAGACCCATGTAGGATACAAGAACAATAGTCATCGCCATCGAACCCACAGAGGATTTTATTACAGTCTCCATCACTGCCAAACCCACAGAAAATTTCAATGTATTCGTCATCGCTGCCGAACCCACGGAGGATTTCAGGGCAGTCGTCATCGTCGTCGCGGTTGCAGCCAGCTCTAGGGTTCCCGCACACAATATGCTCGATTCCGGGAGGGTCCGCTCCACGATCCAAGAGGGATCAATACATCAACTGACACGTAGACCAGATTTGATGTATCCAAAAGTTTCTTCTCGACAAAAGGAACTCAACACGACATACGGCGCGTTAATCGGACGCCCAGTCTGAGAGTTATTGGCTTTTTCGTTCCAGGGGCCCGGTTGGTTTTTAAGTCAAAATCAACCCAACCGCACACCATCTATGTCCAAACCTCGAGAATAGTAAGCCAAAAGGTACGTCTCACTATGATGAATCCAACAAAGTCGATGACACATCAATCGGACGTCCGGAGCTCAGGTTATAAGCGTTTCCGCTCCGAGGGCCCGGTTGGTTTCGTGTTCGAACCAACCTGGCCATACCAAAAGTTCTCCGAAACCTTTCGTGTAATATACCGAAACGACCGTATCGATCCAAGGATCACATCACAACTGACGGTGCATCGCTCGGAGGTTTATATCCCATGTTATGGGCATTTAAACAAACCTGTCCGGTTTTAGGGGGTTTTGGGCCTGGGCCGACCCGACCCATGACCCCCTGGGTCGACCCGACCCGGGTCTAGACCATTAGGGTGTGGCCCGGCCCAGTGCGGCCGGTACGACCTGGGTGGCCGGTTGGCCTGGCACGAGCACGAGCGCATGGCCAGCTCAGCGCTGGCCGAGCTGTCGCGAAAAGGGGGGGTGCGCTGCCCCCCTGATTGAGAAATGGCCCCCCCACATGGGGGGCCAGCCCTTTTCCATCCGGGGGTTACGACCCCCATATTTCTTAGAAACTGGCTGGTGTGTCACCGCGGGGCCCCCCTTCCCCCGCGGGTCCCGCCCTCCTTACACCGGTGGCCGGCGGTTCCGGCCGCCGCTCCCCGCACCACCACGGCCTTAGGTTGCGGCCTTGTCTGACCAGTGCGGCGCGACGGTGCCGCACACCTCCTCCGCGACCCCGCTCCGGCCATGGCCTCTTCGTGGTTCCCTGGCGCGGCACGACGGCGCCGTGCCCCCTTCTCCGCGGCCCGAATACGGCCGCAGCTTTGTTCGGCCTCAACGGCGCGACGCGACGGTGCCGCGCTTCTTCGCCCAATCCTCTTGCTTCTGCGCAGTGCCGTTGCAGCACGCAGCCTTTGCTCGTGCCGCAACAAGTACAACATCAAAGGGGGAGGAGGATCGGCCGTGTTCGTGCGGTCCGACCTCCTCCCATTATAACGATAATAGGAGGCCCAAAATAAAAGACGATGAACAAAAAAGAATTCATGAACCAAAATTAACCCCTACTTCAAGGAGTTGTTGACCAAAGGTCATCGCGGAAAAACGGTGTTGCGGAAGATGGCATTGCGAAAGAAGGCATCGCGGAAGACGGCGCCGTATACATCGTCGGTGTTCGCCCGAAGAAGGATGCGGCGCGTCGTCGTTCTCTGAAGAAGGTGTCTCTCACAGGCTGCAGAGAGGTGAGGAGATGGCACGACGATTCCCTTTCAGCGATGGAGTTCTTCGTCGTAGACTCGGTGTTCTTCGCGTTCTTCGACGATGAAGAAGATGTTCCTCAAGAGCGCAAGAGTCCTCTCCTTGTTTCCACACAATGAAACAATCCCTAATAAAATAAGACATTCTCTTATTTTATTAACTGACACGCAATCCATTAATTTGAAATTCAAAAAGATCTCATTCAATTAATTAAACTAATTGAAGAGCCTTGAACAATCCATTAAATTGGGAGAGTTGACTTGATAATTAAAAGGGTGGTGCAGGTGTGTTACACAATTAAATGCACGAGGGGGGTTTTCAAAGGATTTGAAGGGGTGGGGATCGTGTGGGCCCCACTTCACTAATACCCTACTTAGATAAGTTAGGATGTAGTGGGTCCCACTCCAACCTCCATGCATAGGATAAAACTACTTAGAATAGAAATAAAAATTGTTGCACAAGTTTTTATTTCATTCTTCAGTTAACCCATTTATTTAATAACCTTATCCGAGCAAACACAACTCTAGAAAAGGTGTTCCTAAGAAATTACCAGTGTTGTGGTTTCATCAGTGCCCTTAGATTTTGATTCCGAGCACTGGTTCAAAATTTAGAAAAACCCATTCGTTCGTTCACTGAACGTACCCGTGCTAAACCTCAGAAATTGATTCCGGGCACACCGGGCCTCGGAATGAGGTGCCGTCAGAAACTGCATACTTTTAAAATCCCAAAGAAAATTAAGAAAAAATTTCCTTTGAAATTTATGGGTCTTTACACTTACTATGTCAAATGCATTCCATATATGAAAATATTGAATCATAACATAAACATTTGTATGAAAACTAGAATACGAAATGTCAATACTTTAACCATAAACCATGAAGGCTATAAAAATAGAACATCCACATTCAAACATATAATAACACATTCAATACAATTTGGAATATTTTATTATAATAAATCAACCTCAATCAAGAATAATATCCAGTAAAATATGTTGACATAGTTCAGAATGATTAGTCAAACTCCTTGAGGGGAATATCCCTTTTTGTGAAATCTTTTAGAAGTCCCACATTTATAAAGGAAGAAATTTAAAAGAGATTTTTGGATCAAAGTTTCCCATACCATTTTTTAATTTTTGAAAGGAATTAACATTTCAAAACAATCATGTCCATATAAATAAACCATAAAATCATTTTTAAAACATGGACATTCATTAAAAAGATTTAGAAAAATAATTCATTAAAACATTAATTATAGTGATCTTGTTAAAGAGTCACTTCCACAAAACCTTAAAATATACATTTTTAAAACATTTTTATGAAACATGGACATGTATGATAAAAATTTCCCAATAAATACTGACACATAAATAATCAAAGATAATAATGAGATTGAGGAATTAACCCTTACCTTGTACTTTCCTTTAGTCGAGGGTACATTTAACATCCTATATAATGACCATATATTTTATTAAATTATACCAGACCATATTAATATTTAGAATATAATATATGATTCATTTATGACTTTATACTACCCACCTAATAATAATTTCTATGTTAAAGTATCATTTCGGGTAATAATTGTTTTCTTTATCAAACATGTTTTAACTTGTTATTTTTGAACGTATCACTTAGATAATTATTTACATACTTCTAGAATATAAAAAATAATTTATATGTCATATATATTCAGAATATAAATATTTATATTAAATAGATTTATGAAATGGAAAACACTGTTTATGGAGACGGTAGGTCGTACCTATGCATAAACGTTGTTTCTGTTTTCATATCTTATTGAATAGAAGTAAGTGAATGAGATATATGTAAATACACACACACACACACACATATATATGTATGTATATATTTATAGTATAATTATTATTTCATATATTACATACTTATTAATAATATATATTTTCATAATCATCATTGAATGGTGAATATGGAATTGAATCTCATCACGTCGTGGAGACGGTAAGATGTACATACACACGAGTGAAGATATCATTCTATTTATGGTGAAATAATATGTAATTGGATGGTATATTATATATACATAATAATTAACATGTTATATTTATTATTTAAATCAATTATACTCATTATTATATCCATCCAAATAATGAAGTGTGGAATAACAAACTACAGCACGACGTGGAGATGGTAATCCGTATGTACGCACGTATGATGACTTTTTCATTAATAGGATGGATAGAATAATGAATATGGTTGTAACATATTTATAATAACATATAAGTATGTAGATAGTACCAAAGTTATTATTTTGGTATGGAAAAATGAAATAAAGATGAAGTAGAAGAAGAAAATAATTTTGTATTAAAAACTCATTTATGTCAATTTTGACAATATTTAGTAATTGATTTTCCTTAAAGTCATAAAAACATTATTTCTTCTAAAAAAATACGTTGAATAATCCCTAACATTTAATATTCATCTATAAAATTCTTCCATGGCATCAAAAGTCTCAATTTACATTTATTCTTATATTTATAATATTAATTATTTTAATCTTTCATTAATAAGGTAATTACTACATCATCATTGTGTTAGAAATAAATTTAATTATTAAATTTATAAAAATTATAAATAAAATAACATGATGTTGGATGTCATTTTATATATCTAATGAATATTTATAGTCAAATTTATCTTATGTATAACTCGACATTAAAAATGATTTAGTCAATATATTTTGAATTTAACACTTTTAACTCTTCTTTAAATAAAATATAATAAATGTCCTAATCTAACCCAAATGGATCAAAAGGATCTTATTTTTTCCCTAAGGATGATTTTGGTCAAAATAAACTTAACCAATAGAATTAAGACATGTGTTGGGTTAATTTTAATATTATTCTTACCTTTAATTACCTTATTTACATTTTACTGTGGTAAATAAAATTCAAAAGTTACTATTCGCAAAAACACATTTTTCTTATTGATGTCAACTATCTCTCTTGGATTTTTGAAATTCAATTCAGAGAAGCGGTAAAATTACATTTCATGCAAATTTTCAGCTATGCCTAGAAGGTTGGTAAATGTGCCTAGAAGGTGGGTAAAAAGACGTTAAAATGCTTCAATAAACTTATATATACATAATCTTATTATAAAATGACTCTAATGAATTAAATGAGACTAATATATGTATTATGTTTCTAATTTTACTTTAATTAGAATTTTTAATTCAAAATAATTATTTAAATGAAAATATCGGATTTTATCTACAACGTAGTGTTTTTTCTTTATTCATCAAAAATTGAATGTTTTCATAAAAATACAAAAAATTCACCCAAATATAATTTTGTATATTACAAATTAAGAAATGATTTCAATTTTACCAAATTTTTAACATATAAGTTGCATTATTTTAATTTAAAATTAATTTCTGTTGTCAAAACCAGAAAGCGGGTTTTTAAGAAGTAGAAACTATTAAAATATTGACTTGTTTTTATGTACAATTTAAACGTGAAATTACATCCAATGACCTACCTTATATTAGATGATAAAAATATAATCTAAGGATAATTTAAAACCACTCAAATTTATAATTTGAAACTATAAATTATTTTGAATAATAAATTTGTTTTTAATTAAAATTTAGTATTTTTAACTATTTATCAAAATATAAATCTTATCAGAAAAGTACTAAAAATTTTTCCAAACTAAATTTTTATGTCCTTCTTCTAATGAAAAATTTAATTTCATTATATTGAATATATAAAAGTATCAAATATTAGATTTAAAAAGGGGTTTCCATTAAAATGCGGAAACCTTCATTTTTTTGAAAAATATTTCTTTTATCTGAAAAAATTGAATTTTTCCTTATATTATGTCTAAAAAACACATAATATGGATGTTAAAATTATATAGAGTTTATAAAATTCTAAATTAATTTAATAATATTCATAACTTCTTTTTAAATGGCTTGTTTGGTAAGTCATGGTGTGTTTGAACTCGGTGTTTCTTGTGGCACAAGCTATTGAATTATTTTAAAGAGATAACTTATTATGAAATCTCAGGGTGTTATATTCTGCCAAACTTTAATAAATTGCATCCTCACGATTTGAAATTTTTCTTCAAAAATAAAAGTTTTAAAATAAAAATTGCCTTTGTGGAAGACCCACATCGGAAATAGGGTTAATAAAATTTATTCTTAATAAGAGGGAAAGAGAAATGAAAAAGTCACCACCAAAATAGGATTTCGAATAAGTGAAAATTAGTGGAAGTTAAGGACAAATAATTAGAGTAAAAATGTAAATATTTATAGGGAGTGATTGAGGACATCAATCACAAACAAGTGAATAATAAATGGAAAATTTAGGTCCTCAAATCCATAAATCTATATTGATTTAAAATATCATCGGTTCAACAAAACATATGGTATTAAGATAACACATTTTTGGTTTTAAGATAATTTTCCTAATGTTTAAGAATTCATTTAGTCATAGAATAGAAAATAGAAATAATTGGTAAGTAGAGTCATATCCTTTAACTAATTTCTACCTCAAACTCATATTTCACTCCAAAAGATAATAGAACTCAAAAATATTCTATTTAACCTAATAGTATAGGGTTTAAAAAATGAATTTATAATTCATATATTAGACCATTTAATAAAACAACATTATACAAACCAAGACATCATGTATACCGGTGGTAGGTGATGCACCCTTGTCGCCTTTTGGCTACAGGTTCAAGTCTCCCGACCTTGGCAGATGTGATGGGTTGTCGCTTGACCTCCGGGTTGTACTTTTTATAACAATACAAAAATAATATTAAGAAATTTTTTAACCTTAAGAAATAGTATCCAATGTACAACTTAATTCATTCCAAACTTTTGACTTATCCAAAATACTTCGGTCTAAACTCACATTCCAAAATTTATAAGGAAGGTAAACATATTAAAGATCTCTTTTTCCATGTAATAACATGTGAATACCTTCATCATGTATTCTCATAAAACATGGTAAAAACCTTAATTACCATAAAAACTTATTGATTATATTCATCCTCTCTTATTATTTATAGAATAATAGATATACTCCTTAAATCCATAAATGTTCTAAACTCCAATAGTGATAGAATATAAAAATCATTAATCAGTTTTAATGTATTCGAGAATATCCAATATAATTTATCTAAATCAATCATATCTTATTCAAAAATCACCACATCAGTATCAAGACCATATTAAGATTTATCTTTCTCTCAACCATATATTTTCCCAAAATTTTAACCAGTTATTGAGTAACTTTTCTTGGTACCACACAATCTCAAATCCTTAATTAAATAGTACTGACGTACAATACTTATATATTCTATAACTCTTATAACTTGTACATAATTAATACAATACTCAAATGACATAATTATTTAACAACAACTTAAGAACACTAAACATTCCTATTCATCTGCGGTAGTATCATAACTTGATTATTATCCAATAGAATCATTTGGGGTATACTCTGATGATTTATTCATATAGTGTCCCTACTCCTTGCAAATGAAGCATTGTACATTGGAAATATTTTTCTTACCCTTTCAATCATGAACATGTTGTCCTTTTTCTCCACACTTATAAGAAACTCCCATTCATTTCAAGCACCAAAAAAGGTGATTCTTTCTACAATTATCACATGTGGGAAAATACTTCTTTCCCTTATTCCCTTTATCCATCTTTCTCTCTGCCATTCTCTTCTTCTCAAGCTTCCCTTCAATTCCATAAGACTCAGATAATTGTTTAATTATCTTTTTAACACATGATACTATTTCCTAATATGATGAGAATATATGGGAGGCTTGTTCTATTCAAAATGATGGCTTAAGACCATGAAAGATATGATCCTTCTTACTCTTTAGATAATGCATATTTCTAGTGTTCTCATTCCTTCTACTGGGAACAATTTCTAAAAGACTTAATACACTAGGTTAGATCATATCATATTGTATAATAGAAATACTATAAAAATTATCAAAATTAATTGAATATTTTCACACATCTAGTCTCATATTTATAAAAATGGTTTTTTGCTGACATATTACTCATAAATCCTTCATAATGGTTTGTAAAGAAAATGTGAATTATCTTAAGCATACCCCCAGGTGTGTTGTAACCAAGAGTGCAGTAAGACCCATTGTTGTTCAGAAGTTTCTATTCAAGTCTAGATCAAAGTGGTGTTTTTAGGTTTTACCCCAAGATACATCTGTGCCAAAGCCTCCTATACCTGATCATATCCTGACAAGGATTTATTACCTGGAAAAATCACTAAATCTCTACATTACCAAATTCCTTGGAGGTTATTCTATACTAATCCTCAAAGTCTATCTTAGGGTAATGTTTCATAATTAGAGTTTATCTAAATCTATTTCCAAGGTTTTCACTAAACTTCCTCTGATACCAACTGTAATTCCCTGACCCTATAAGCCTGGGGTCGGTGCATTATTTTGATACATTGGAATGATTACAAGGAATCACGTACCAAAGGACCGATCAGTTTATCATTCTTGGAAAATAGATTACATAAATTAACGTTACATTACACATTCTAATATAAAACACAACAAAAATAATCCTTTGAGAATGCCATTATTACCCTAGATTAACTCTGCATATAAAAAATAATACGCTTCTTGGAATCCTAGGAAGACAAAACATAAAAAAGGGGTGATCTCAGATGCTCAGTAAGGGTAAATAATTTAGCAAAAGCTATAAAATTTTAAGGCAAGATGTGTAATAAAAACAACAGCCTTTTAAACATACACTTGATCATGATATGGAAAAAATAAATCAAACATTACAGCATAAACATGCACATGGATATTCTACAAGCCGAATAATCACATGTAATAACGAAGTTCATAATTAGGGAATGCATAATTCTGGACTTCATAACCACATAGTCAAGGCCTTGTGCCCAGACTACAAATAAATTTTTTTTCAAGGCCTCATTCCAAGACAAAAATTTGTGTCATGAGACCTACCAATGCATCAATGAGCTATAATGGGCTCCACCCATCACTTACTAAGTCCAATTCATTCCACATATGAAAATGTTGAAACATAACATAAAAATTCATGTTGAAACTATCATATGAAATCTCAATACTTTAACCATAAACCATGAACGGTATAAAATTGCACAACCATAGTCAAATATATCAGAACTCATTCAATAAAATATAGAATATTGTATTATAATAAATCAACCTCAATCAATAATAAGATCCAGTAAAGGATGTTAACAAAGTTGAAAATGATCAGTAAAACTCTTTGAGGGAAATATCCCTTTTTGTGAAATAATTTAAAAGTCACACATTTATAAAGGAAGTCATTTAAAAGAGATTTTTGAATCAATGTTTCCCATATAACTTTGAAACTTTTTAAAGTAATTAACATTTTAAAACAATCATGTCCATTTAAATAAACCTTAAATCATTTTTAAAACATAGACATTAATTAAAAAGATTTAGAAAAATAATTCATTAAAACATTTGAAATGCTAATCTTGCTAAAGAGTCCCTTACACAAAACCTTAAGATATTCATTTTAAAAAATATATTTATGAAACATGGACATGTATGATAAAAATTTCCCAGTAAATACTTACACACAAACAATCTTGGATAATAATGAGATTGAGGAGTTAACCCTTACTTTGTACTTTCCTTTAGTCAAGGGTACATTTAGATTCCTCTATAATGACCATAGTATGTTATTAAATTATACCAAAACCATATTAATATTTAAGATATCATATATGATTCATTTATGACTTTATACTATCCATTTAATAATAATTTATATGTTAAAGTAACATTTTAGGTAATAATTGCTTTCTTTATCGTACATGTTTTAACTTTTTATTCTTGATCGTATCACTTAGATAATTATTTACATACTTCCAGAATATAATACATGATTTATATATCATATATATTCATAATATAAATATTTATAATAGATATATTTATGAAATGAAAAACACCATTTATGGACACGGTAGGTCGTACGTATGCATAAACGATGTTTCCGTTTTCATATCGTATTGAATGGAAGTAAGTGAATGAGATATATGAAAATACATATAAATTTACAGGAGAATTATTATGTCATATATTATATACTTATTAATAATATATATTTTTACAATCATCATTGAATGTAGAATGTGGAAATGAATCTCATCATGTCATGGAGACGGAAGTCATACGTACGCACGAGCGACGATATCATTCTATTGATGGTGACATAATATGTAATTTAATGGTATATGATATATAAAGAATCAGTAACAAGTTATATTTATTATTTACCTCAATTATACTCATTATTATACCAATGCAAATAATGAAGTGTTGAATAACAAACTACACCATGATATGGAGACGGTAAGCTGTACATACGCACGTATGTTGACTTTGTCATTAATAGGATGGATAAAAGAATAAAAATGGTAGTACCATATTTATTATAACATATTATTATGTAGAATGTACTAGAGTTATAATTTTTGTATGGAAACATAAAAGAAAGAGGAAGAAGAAGAAGAAAAGAACTTTGAATGAGGTGATGAAATAATTACCTCTTTTTCGGGTTCTTTCTTTTGATCTGAAAAAATGGGCTCTTTAGGGTGGACTTATGATCAAAGTATGGCCTCTGTGTTGAATTGAGTGTAGTTGGGAGGAGGATTTTTTCAGGTTTTGGCAGAGCCAAATTGTTTTGTAGGTGTGAATATAAGAGAATTGAAAGTACCGTTTTATAAGGGAGGTGGTGGGTACTTCTGGAAAAGTATGAAATATTAATTTATTATAAAATCATTTCCAATTTATAATTACTCTAAGTATATTTATCTAGAGGATATGGTGGGGATGGGTATAAATCCTTTCAACCAATAGGTTTTAGATAAGTTTTCGTCACCATATTAACCTTCTCTGTTAGATTTAACTCTTCAATAAATAGTTTAACAATTACCATGTCTTCTTGCATTTTTATATTACATGGTTAATAAACTTACTATAAAATTCCAAGAGAACCTAAAGTGGTTAATTAATGACATATATAACCTTATCTAATTCATTTGGAAAACTATATATTTTTAGGATTCTTATATTATTTAATAAAATAATATTTTTATTAAAAACCCATTTATGTCAATTTTGACACTATTTAGTAATTGATTTTTCTTAGTCATAAAAACTCAATGACTTTGATAAAAATAAATGTAATCATCCCTAACATATCATATTAACCTATAAAATTCATGTATGGAATCAAAAGTCAGAATTTACATTTATTTTTATATTTATAATACCAATTATTTTAATCATTTATTAATAAGGTAATTACTGCATTATCATTATGTCGCAAATAAATTTAATTATTAAATGTCTAATTTTTTTAAATAAAATACCATGATGTAGGAAATATATTTAGATTTATAATTAATATTTATAGTCTAATTTATTTTATGTACACCTCTATATTAAAAATGGCTAAGTTAATAAAATTTGAATTTAACACTTTTAACTGTTCTTTAAATAAAATATAATAAATGTCCTAATCTAACCCAAATTAATCAAAAGGATCTTATTTTTGTCCTAAAATTTATTTTGGTTGAAATAAAATTATCCAACAGTATTAGGACATGTGTTCGGGTAATTTTAATATTATATTTACCTTTAAGTAGCTTATTTTCTTTTTATCATGGTAAATAAAATTCAAAAGTTACTATTCACCAAAAAATTATTTCCATCCTATTGAACCACATTTTACTTAATGATGTCAACCTTGTCTCTCATATTTTTGAAATTCAATTCACCAAAATGGTGAAATTATGTTTTATGTAAATTTGCAAGTGTGCATAGAAGGTGAGTAAATGTGCTTAGAAGGTGGGTAAAAAGATGTTAAAATGGTTCAATAAAATTTTATATATCGAATCTTACTATAAAATGACTCCAATGAATTACATTAGAATAATATATGTATTATGTATATATTTTTTCTTTAAGATAATGTTTTAATTAAAAATAATTATTTAAATGAAAAAGTCGTTTTTTATCTACAACATAGTGTTTTTTCACTATTCATAAAAAATTGAATGTTTTCATGAAAATACCAAAAACTTACCCAAAGATAATTTCGATATTACAAATTCAAGAAATGATGTCAATTTTACAAAATTCAAAAAATAGGAGTTTCATTAATTAATTTAAAATTAATTCATGTTGTCAAAACTAGAAAGCGGGTTTTTAAGATGTAAAAACTATCAAAAGATTGACATGTGTTTATGTAAAATTTAAATGTGAAATTACATCCAATGACATAAATTATTTTAAATGATAAAAATCTAATCTAATGATACTTTTAAACCACTCATATGTATAATTTAACACTATAAATTATTTTGATTAAAAAAGTTTTTTTAATTAAAATTTAGTATTTTTCACTATTTATCAAAATATGAAAGTTATCAGAAAAGTTCTAAAAATTTGTCCAAACTATATTTTTATGTCCCACTTATAAAGAATAATTTAATTTCATTAAATTGAATATATTAAAGTGTCAAATATTGGATTTAAAAACGGATCCCCATTAAAAGGTGGAATACACCATTTTTTTGAAAAATACTTTTTTTATCAAAAAAATTGAATTTTTATTAATATTATGTCTAAAAAACACATAATATAGATTTTAAAATTATATGGAGTATATAAAATTCCAAATTAAGTTTATGATATTCATAACCGCTTTTTAAAAGTCTAGTTTGGTAAGTCATGCTGCACTTGAACTCGCTATTGCGTGTAGCGCATGCTATTGAATTACATTAAAGAGATAAGGTATTATGAAATCCTAGGGTGTTTCACCCTTTTTCAGCACTATTGAAAGAACTGATAAAGGGTCACCTTTATCATCATTTTTTATCACAGATAAAGAAGACCACCCTTTAACAGTGCTGAGGATAACAACAACGTTTAGTGATGTTAAAAGCCTTTTTGCACACTGTTTGGATAGATGGATATTTTGGAATTTCCCTATTGATTGGATGAAACTTAGCACTGATGGTTCTTATGTTATGGGGACCATGAGGGGGGAGGGGTTATATGAAACTCAAGGGGAAGTGTGGTCACAACTAATAGTGCAAATTTTGGCTGAGGAGACTCCTTATAGGCGGAGGCTTGGGCGATTCTCAAAGGGATTTGGTACTCTTTGTCCAAGAATAGTTCTCTCTCGGACATTAAAACTAACTCTAAGATTATTTACAACACTCTAAAATATCACTCCTCTACTCCCTTAAAGATTTCTGATCTTATCTGGGCATGATGGATTCTCATCGGCTGTAGGAAAAGATTACATTATACATCGCATGAGGGTAAGAAGGTGGCCGGCTACCTAGCGTCAATGTACATTCATGATGTTGATTTTGTTTCTTTCTCTAACATGTGATCCTTTCCCATGGAGTGTATCAGTATTGTTAGAGGTGACGCTCTTGGACTCCATTATTTTAGACACCCCTGATTTAGGTCCATCTTTTAGGATTGTTGGGTTTTCTTTGGCTTTTCATATGTTCTTTTACCCTATTTCATTTAATAAAATAAAATATGTTGTTGTTTTTATGGATTTTTATGTGCATGTATGTGTATATAAAAGCATGCATGCTTGTATGTAAGTGTATATACATATATTTGTTCCACTTCAAGATATTTTGACATTTGCAATGACACATTGCGATGAACTTCTATTGGAAAAATGTCATTTGCAATGGGAGTCCATCCCAAATGTGCCATTACAAAAAACAGCATCACAAATGAAGATATTTGCAACGCATCGCCGCAAGTAAAAAATAACTACGACAGGTAAAACACCTATCGCAAATGATTTTCATTTTGTCTAAAAAATAACAGTGGCAACGTACCATCACAATTAATAGAATTTTTATGGACAATTCATCTATCACAAATAAGTAATTTTATAAAAAAATACAGAAAATTAAAATAATTAAAAATAACAAAAAATAAATTAAAAATAAAAAAAAATAATTAAAAATAATTAATTTTAAAAAAAGTACATATAATTTAAAATGTTTATACAAACTTGAAAATATTAGAAAATCATAAAAAATAAAAGCATTTAATAAAATTAAAAGTAACTAAAAATATTAAAAATATTATAATTAATTACAAAATTAAAAAATAATTAAAATTTATTAAAAAAATTACAAATAATTATAAATATTAAAAAAATTAAAATCATTAAAAATATTAAAAAAAGTTTTAAAAATTACAAATAATCAAGAATAATTAAAAATAATACAAAATAATTTAACAAATTTACATAAAATTTAAAATATTTATACATGATTAAAAAAATTATAAAATAATAAAAAATAACAACATTTAAAAAATTAAAAACAATTAAAAATATTGAAACAATTAAAAATAATTAAAAAATTTACAAATAATTATTTTTTAAAAAATAAAATTCATTAAAAATATTATAAAAATTAAAAATAATTAAAGTTTTTCAAATAAATAAAAATAATAAAAAGTAATTAAAAACAATTAAAGATAATTTAAAAAATTAAATTTAATTTAAAATATTTATGCAAATTGAAAATATTAGAAAAAATAAAAAAAATTAAAACATTTAATAAAAGAGTGAATAATTTAAAATATTTAAAAAAATTTCAAAAAAAATTACAAATTTTACAAATAATTGTTTTTAAAAGAAATTATAAATCATTAAAAATATTTAAAAAATTTAAAAATATTTAAAAAAATTACAGATCATTAAAAATATTGAAAAATTATAAATAATTAAGAATAATTAAAATAATTAAAAATAATATAAAATAATTAAAGGTAGTTAAAAAATTTACATATAATTTAAAATATTTATACATATATATAAATATTATAAAACAATAAAACAATAAAAAAATTATTAAATATAATTAAAAAAATACAAAAATTGAAAAAATAATAAAAAATTACAAAATTTAAGAATAAATAAATTTTTTGAAAATTTAAATCATTATAAATATTAAAAAATTTAAAAATATTTGAAAATAATTAAAAATATTTAAAAAATTTAAAGAAATTAAAAATTTGAAAAAATTATTAAAATTAAAAAATTAAAAAATTATAAACATTAAAAAATTTAAAAATTTAAAAAAACTAAAAATATTACATATAATTTAATATCATTGTACCTATTTTAAAATATTAGAAAATAAAAAAATTAAAACATTCAATGATATTAAAAATATTTAAAAAATAAAAAATAATTACAAATAATTAAAATATTTACAGATAATTAAACTTTTAAAAAAAACTTCAAATAATTAAACATATTAAAATAATTAAAAATAATTAAAAATCATTGAAAATATTTAAAAAAAATTAAACAATTTAAAAAAATTTATTAGAATTAAAAAATCTTAGGATTTGATCTTATTAATGTAATTTTTTTATTAATTTTTTATTTTTTTTACAATTTAGTATAAATTAGTTTAAATTCACAATTAATTTTTGTAATTGACATATTTTTTTTATAAATTTTTAAAAATAAGTATAATTTAGTATAAAGTAATAAAATATATTATAAATTGCTAAAAAGGTGTAAATCATAGTGTAACACCCCGACCCTAGTTACCCAGAGTCAGTGAATTATTACATAACATTGGCATGATCACAAATGATCAAGTCTCAAAAGACCGATTAATTTAGTAGCCTTGGAAACACTAGATATATTCATAAGTCTTACATAACATGATAAAATGGAAAACTACAACAACATAGTATTCATAGTCCACACATATATCCTCTCAGACTATCCCTGCAGGTTAGTCATAAAATACTTATTCACATCCTGGAAAAAACAAAACATAGAAAGAGGTGAGCTCAGATTCTCAGTAAGGATAACAATATAGCGGAAACTTTAATAAATAAGCATAAACATTTAAGGCAATGAATAACTAAAAAAAAAGCCTTTTAAAATTGAACTTCTGCATAACATGGAAAGTATAAAATGAAATAATGCCATTTACTTATTCACCTGGGTATTCTACTAGTTGAATAATCAAATGAAATATCAATAAACACTTTCATAATGATGGAATGCATAATGCAGACTATCATAACCACATAGTCAAGGCCATATGTCAAGACTACAAATAAGATTTTGTCAAGGACTTGTGCCAAGACACTAGTTTGTCCCATGAGACCAACCGATGCATCGAGGAGCTATAGCGGGCTCCACCCATCACTTACAAAGTCCAATTCTTTCCTCATATAAAAAGGTTTAAACATAACATAAAAATTTCTATTAAAACTAGCATATGAAATGTCAATTCTTTCTCCGTAAACCATGAATGGTATAAAAATAACACCTCCAAAGTCAAACATATCACAAAACCTTATATACAATATGGATGTTTTATATCATAATAATTCAACTTCAAATAATCTTAAAATCCATCAATGAATGTTGACATAGATGAAATCAAAACTATTTGAGTGTAATATCTCTTTTTTTAAATCATTTAAAAGTCACATAATTATGAAAGAAAACATTTGTTTTGGAAATATTATTATAATCTTGTAAGGTAAGCTTTGACGATGTTATAATGGCGGAAAATAGCCGCACCCACCGTATAAGTTAAAAAAAAGACATTCTTACCTTATTTTTGTCGAAAATGTAAAAAAGGACCTTGTTTGGAAAGCAATAGAAATATTCCTTTATAAAAATCTTATAAAAAGTAAAACAAGGTTATAAATGACTTTAACCCATAGTCTATAAAATAGTAAGAATTTTTTGAAATACATTTTTAAGAATCATGGATGTTGATGATAAAGAGGTTCCTGTAGATAATTACATATAAACAACATCGGATAATAAAGAGATTGTAGAATTAACATATACCTTGTACTTTTCCTTGGTCGAGGGTAGGTTAACCTCTTGTATAATGGTGAAATAATTGTTATTAAATTATACCAGAATCATATACATTAATATGATATCATATATGATCTTTTAACATTGTTTTGTTTATAATATCTATGTATTATCGTTGTTTTGGGTGTTAACGGATTCGTTATCCTTTATATTCTTTGTTTTGTGAGTCATATTTGTTATGTATGGGATGTATATTATTCATATCCATAATTATATCATGTCTTTAAATATTACATTTAATCATCAAATGAAAATTAGTCTTGAATGGATACGATGGGGAATGAATCTCATTGCGCTCCTGGAGACGGTAATCCGTACGTACGCACGAACGACAATATCATTTTTTTGATATTAAAATAATATATAATTGTATGGTATATCAAGTATAAAAAATAATTATCATGTAATATTTATTATTTACATGAATTACACATCATTGTTATACCCATCCAAATAATAATGTATTTAATAACAATTACACCATGAAGTGGAGACGGTAATCCGCACGTACGCACTTATGGTGAAATGCCAATTCAAAGGATTGATAGAATAATGAATTTAGTTGTACCATATTTATAATAACATCACAGTATATAGAAGATACTGGCATTATTACTTTATAATGGAAACAACAAATATAAAGGAAGTGGAAGAAGAAAGGAACTTGAAAGAGGTGGTGAGATATTTACCTCTTCTTCGGGTTCTTCCTTTTGATTAGAACAAAATGGATCCTTAGGTTGGCTTTCTGACTAATGGAAGGCATCTAGGATTAAGGTAGGACATTTGAGTGGGTATTTTGGTAGAGGTTTTCCAAGCCAAATGTCCATGAAGGTGTGAATTAGAGATAAGGGTGAGTTCCTTTTTATAAGAGGGGTTAGGGTAACCTTAGGAAAAGCTATGAATAATATTTTATAATAAAATCAACTTCGGTTTCTAATGGATCCAAATTGAATTATTTAAAGTCTTATGTTGAGATGGGTCGAAAACCACTCCACCAATAGGTTTTAGATAGGTTTGTGTCACTATATTAACTTTATATTTTAGATTTAACTATTAGTTAAATAGTTTGACATTTACCATGTGTCTTTGTATTTTTATATTATATGGTTAATAAACATACTATATACTTCCAATAGAACCCCAAGTGGTTCATTAATGATACACCTATCATTATATAAGACCTTTTACCAAACCTTAGATTTTTAGGAATAGAATATCAATTAATAATATAATATTTGTTTTAACAACTCATTTATATCAATTTTGATACTATTTGGTATTTTGTTTTTTCTAAATTCATAACAACATTATTACTTCGAAAACAATTCATATAACCAACCCTAATATGTCATATTAACCATGAAAATTATTGTATGTCATTAAAAAACTTTCAAGCTATATTTATTTTAACATTTATAATACCATTTATTTGATTCTTTCATTAATAAGAAAAATACTGCATCGTTATTGTGTCAGAAATGAATTTAATTATTCAATGTCTAAAAATTATAAATAAAATACGATTATATAAGAAATATTTTTATATTTCTAATGAATATTTATAGTAAAAAAGATAACATACATAAACCTATGTAAAAATTGTTTTTCTAAAAGATATATTCTTATGTCATTTTTGTATTTACTTTAACTTAATTAATATAAAGTGTTATTATCACTTACAAGTGGCTCCATGGGGTCCCAAAATCAACCCAAAGATTCCCATGGTCGGACATGTATCATCCAATAGGGTTAGGAAATTTTTTAGGGTAATTTAATATTATTATAATATTACTTTTTACCCTTATTTACCGGATTTACCCTTTAACCATGGTAAATAAAATATTTACCGAAGTAATTATTCAAAATGTCTAAAAATAAAATTTTCATATTTACACAATTTGGACCTCTTGATTATAAATATGGAAACAATTTTTCTAAATTCAAAAAAAATAAGTGGCAGAAATTAATTTCAAATTAATTCCCATTGTCAAAACAAAAAGCGTGTTTTTTAAGAAATATTAACTATCAAAAGTTTAACACTTGTTTATGTTTAGTTCAAATGTTAAATTATGTTCAATGACCAACATCAGATTAAATGGTAAAAATATATTCTAACTATACTTTAAAAACACTCAATTGTATAATTTATCACTATAAATTATTTGGATTAAAAAAGTTTTTTTTAAATTAAATTTTAGTATTTTTCACTATTCATCATAAATCAGGAGTTCTCAGAAAAATACCAAAAACTCACACTAAGCTAATTTTGATATTATGAATCCAAAAATGAAGTCCAAATTGAATAATAAAATTTATAAAATTTTAAAAAGTGGGTATTACTATTCATAACGGCTACTTTGATTGGTTGTGGTGTGTGTTAGAACCTCAAAGTTGCGTGCAACACACACTAATGTATTATTTGAAAAGAAGCATACCGTGGATGATTGGGGTGTTACATTCTACCCTCCTTCAAATAATTTCATCCTCAAAATTTCTAGAATATCGCTGCATAAAAAGACTCGGGTGGTTCTTCATCATAAGTTCCTCGGGTTCCCAGGTTGCCTCTTCCATCTTATGGTTTCTCCATAGAACTTTTATTAGAAGAGTTGTCCGGTTTCTCAGCACAAGCTCTCTTGTACCAAGAATCCTGATGGGATCATTACAATAAGATAGATCGGGTTCCAGTTCTAATTCCTCATAGGTTAGTAGATGCATTGGGTCAGGCATGTATTTTATCAACAGTGAAATGTGGAACACATCATGAACTTTGGAAAGACTTGGAGGCATTTCCAGATGGTAAGCTGTAGCCCCAATTCATTCTAGAATTTCGAAAGGTCTGATATACCTAAGACTCAATTTTCCCTTCTTACCGAAACGTATAACACCCTTCCATGGAGATACCTTCCAAAGAACATGATCTCTTACTTGAAATTCCAAATCCTTCCTTCGGTTATCGGCATAGCTCTTCTGCCTACTTTGAGATGCTTTGATGTGGTTTTGGATTAGATTCACATTTTCCATCGCTTCCTCCACCAGTTCCGAGCCTACGAGTTTTCTTTACCCAACATCATCCCAACATGTTGGTGTGCGAAATCTCTTTCCATATAACGCTTCATATAGTGACATCCGAATACTTGAATGGAAGCTATTGTTATAGGAAAATTCTACTAGAGGTAAATATTGATTCCACATACCATGAAAGTCAAGTGAGCATGATCTCAACATGTATTTTAAGGTTTGAATAGTCTATTCTGATTGTCCATCAGTTTGGGGGTGGTAGGCAGTGCTCAAACGAAGTTCAGTATCCAGGGCTTTTTAAAGGCTTTTTCAGAATCTTGAAGTAAAACATGGATCACGATCAGAAACAATCAATAGTGGTACTCCATGAAGTATAAAAACTTCATTAATATATAGTCATGCCAATCGTTTAAGTGGTAAATCTTATCTTATGACAAGAAAATGTGCTGACTTGGTAAGACAATCAATAATGACCCATATTACATCGTTACTTCTAGGAGTCTTTAGTAGTCCCATGACAAAGTCCATCATAATAATATCTCATTTCCACTCAGGTATGTGAAGAGGTTGTAAGACTCCTCCAGGATGTTGCCTTCCAGCTTTCACTTGTTGAAAAACCATACATCATGACTCAAAATCAGCAATATCCCTCTTCATGTTGTCCCACCAAAAATTTTCCTTCAAATCTATATACATTTTGGTGCTCCCAGGGTGTATAGAGAAACTGGATCTATGAGCATCAACAAAAAAATTCCCTTTTTAGATCAAGTATATTAGGAACACAAAGTCTCTTCCCAAATTTCAAAATTCCATCTCCATACACAAATTCACCCAATATCCCATCATTCACAGCTTTAATCTTCTTTTGAAACTATTCATCACTGGTCTGAGAACTCTTTATACTTTATAGTAAATATGTTTTGGAAACCATTTGAAAAATTATTGATGTTTCACCTTCCATGGTTATTCCCATATCCATATTTACTAGATCCATATATATAAGATCCTTTTCAAATCTCATTTTGTTTAAAACTCTATGATCTTTTCTACTCAAAGCATCTTCCACCTTATTTTCTTTCCCCGGGTGGTAGTGTATAGTGTAATAATAATCCTTGAGTAGTTCAAGCCATCTACTTTGCCTCATGTTGAGTTCTTTTTGTGAGAAAATAAACTCCAAAATCTTGTGATTGGTATATATCTCACATTTTTCAAAATAGAGATAGTGTCTCCAAATCTTCAAAGTAAATATTACAGCTGCTAACTGAAGATCATGATTAGCAAAGTTTTTTCATGAATTTTTAGTTGTCGTGATGCATAGAAAATAACCCTATCATTCTACATAAGGACACAACCAAGTTGTTTCTCTAAAGAATCACTATAAATAAAAAACCCATCATTCCCCGATGGTATAGTCAAAATAGGGGCATTGACTAATTTTCTCTTCAGTTCTTCAAAATATTCTTCACATTATTTTGTCCAAACAAATTTAACCCCTTTAAGTGTGAGCTTGGTTAATGGGTTAGCCAATCAGGCAAAATTCTGAACGGAATGCCGATAATAACCTGCTAAACTAATAAAACTGCATACCTCAGTTATACTCATCGGTGCTGGCTATTCTTGGATTTCCTTGGTCTTAGAAAGATCGATAGAGATTCTATCTTTGGAGATAATATGGCCAGGAAAAGAAATATCCTAAAGCCAGAGTTCACACTTGCTAAACTTTCCATATAATTCATGTGTTCTAAGAGTCTTCCGGATAATGCAGCAGTGATTTTTATGATCTTCATAGCTTTTGGAGTATACCAAGATATCATCAATAAATACCACCACAAAATTATCGAGATATTCCTTGAAAACTATATTCATTAGATCCATGAATACATAGGGTTCATTAGTCAATCCAAAAGGAATTTCTGTAAACTCGTAATGCCCGTACCTGGTTCGAAATGCTATCTTCGGAATTTCATCCTACTTTACACAAAACTGATGATATCTAGATTGAAGGTCAATATTTGAAAAGTATTTATCTCCATGAAGTTGGTCGAATAAATCATCAATGTGAGGTAGGGGATACATGTTCTTTATTTTTATAGCATTAATTTCCCTGTAGTTGATATATAACCTAATAGATCCATCTTTCTTCTTAACAAAAAGGATAGGGGCTTCCCATGGAGAAACACTAGGGTGAATTAGTCCCTTATTACTCAATTCCTATAGTTGTTTCTTTAGTTACACTAATTCCACAGTATCCATTCTATAAGGGGTCTTCAATATGGGCCTTGATCCCGGAATTAAATCAATGGAAAACTCAATTTCTCATTCTGGAAGATGTCCAGGTAAATATTTAGGAAACACATCAACATATTCATTCACAATAGGTACATCCTCTATTTGAACATTACTTTCCTCACCCATAGTTATTTCATTATCTTCCTCCCCAATAATTGAATTTAGTTGAGCTACTGGGGGTGGATCTAGATAAGAATCAGGTGGTGACGATTCTGCTCTAAAGATAAGGTGTTCTTTATCATCATCATCAAGAATTGTATCCTCCTTATTCTTACAATAAATTTTTGCATCATGGTCCGAAAGCCAATCCATACCGAGGATTATATCAAATTCTATCATGGGTATGATGATGAGATCAACAGATAAATAACGTTTATATGCCTTAATGTGAACTGATTCACAGAAATTTGTAGCAATGATACTTCCCTTAGGATTTTTGACCGACAACTCCCTTATTAAATCAAATTGGAAATATCTAATTTTCTTAGTAAATTGGGAAGATATGAAACAATGTGATGATCCGGAATCAAATAAAGAATTTTCTAAACTTGAGGAAACCCTTAAATTACCTGCCACCACTTCTTTCGGAGCTTCTACCTCAGCAGTAGTGATAGCATAAGCTTGGCCTTGATCCCTTGGCCTTTTCTGAGGTAAGTTTCCCTGATGCTTGGGAAATTAATTTTCATAATGTCCCATCTCCCTGTAATTATATCATTGAACATCAGTAGATTCATTCTTCCCCTTGCAATCACGAGTTTGGTGGCCTTTTTCACCACACATGTAACAAACTCTCATTCCCTTCAAGAAAGTACCAGGGTGTTTCTTCCAACATATACTGCAGGATGGACATTCAACTTTTCCCTTATTCCCCTTATTTCCATTTCCAGAGTGATCAGCAGATCTCTACTTCTCTTACTTTGCTTTAAAGTCATAAGACTTAGAGAATTACTTTTCTGTCTTGATAGCACATGAGACAATATCTTCGTATGATAAGAAGGAATGTGAGACTAATTCTTAACATAGAAATGGGTTTAAACCATCAAAGAAGCGATCAATCATACTTCTTGGGTTACATATATAATCTGCAACATGCCTCACTAACCTTGTAAAGTTAGCCTCATACTTTGCGACATTATCATCCTCCTTTTGCCTCAGACTCAAAAATTTCCTTTCCATATCTTCTCGATGGTCACGAGGAAAGTATTTTTTAAATAAAACATCCTTAAACTCCCTCCATTCCATATTTTATACTTCATCATCTTACTTTGTGCTTTGGATCAACGACCACCACTGATCAGCATCTCCAGTGAGGCGGTAAACTGTCATGATAACGTTTTCCCTTTCACTACTCCCCAAGGCATGGAATATTTTCTCTAAGAAATTTATCCATTGCTCAGATACTAATGGATCTGTACCCCCATTTAATTTTGGTGGTTTTCCCTCATGAAGCGATCTAACATTGATCCTCCACGTTGTTGATTGGGGTTCTCCATACAGGTAAGGTTATTATTCATAACCTGAGTGAGTTGTCCCAGTATGGTGATAAGTTGATCATCACCAGTTGTGTCACTAGCTCCACTATAATTATCTTGAACAGGAGGGAAATCCCTGCATGGAGTGTGTTCATTGATATGGTTTCCATTCCTTCCACTAGGTTCCATTTCTTAACAATGGGATAAACTAGATTAGTTTATGAATCGCAATATATAAATCCAAACTTGTAAAACACTTTACATAAATTGAACAATTTATTGATATAATCCATAATCATAAAAATGTTTTCTTTCAGGAATTATATACTCATAAACCCTTCATAATAGTTTGTAAAGAAAATGAGAATTATCCTAAGCATATCCCCCCAGAGTTTCGTAACCAAGAGTGCAGCAAGTCCCATTTTCGTTGCACCAGTTCCTGTTCGAGTCTATCTCAAAGTGGTGTTTTCAGGTTTTACCCACAAGTACATCTATGCCAGAGCCGCCTCTACCACCTCGTATCCAAGCAGGGATGTATTTCTCAGAAAACTCACAAAATCTCTACAATACCAAAATTCTAGGAAGTTCTTATATACTAATCCTCAAATTCCATCTTAGGTCTATGTGGTCTAATCAGAGTTTATCTAAATATATTTTCCATGGTTTGTAATAAACTTCCTATGATACCAACTGTAATTCCCTGACCACAGTTACCCAGAGTCAGTCCATTATTACATAACAATGGAATGATCACAAATGATCAAGTCTTGAAAGACCAATTAGTTTAGTAGCCTTGGAAACAATAGATACATTAATAAGTCTTACATTACATGATAAAATGGAAAACTAAAACAACAGAGTCTTCATAGTCCACACTCATATCCCCTTAGAATATCCTTGTAGGTCAGTCATAAAATATTTTCTCACATCCTGGGAAAAACAAAACATATAATGTGGTGAGATCAGATGCTCAGTAAGGATAACAATATAGCGGGAACTTTCATAAATAAGCATAAACATTTAAGGCAATGTATAAATAAAAAAAAAGCCTTTTAAACATGAAATTCAGCATAACATGGAAAAAATAAAATGAAATAATTCCATTTACTTATTCACATGGATATTCTACTAGTTGAATAATCACATGCAATATCAATAACCACTTTCTTAATGATAGAATGCATAATACCGGACTATCATAACCACATAGTCACGGCCTTACGCCAAGACTATAAATAAGATTTTGTCAAGGCCTTGGGACAAGACAATAGGTTGTCTCATTAGACCTACCGATGCATCGAGGAGTGATAGTAGGCTCCACCCGTCACTTACTAAGTCCAATGCATTCCTCATATGAATAGGTTTAAACATAACATAAACATTCTTATTAAAAATAGTATACAGAATTTCAATTCATTCTCCATAAACCATGAATGGTATAAAAATAACACATCCACATTCAAACATATCCCAAAGCTTTCAATACAATACGAATGTTTTGTATCATAATAAATCAACTTTAAATAAGCTTAAAATCCATCAAAGGATGTTGACATAGATGAAATCAAAACTATTTGAGGGTAATATCTCTTTTTTTAAATAATTTAAAAGTAATATAATTATAAAAGAAGACATTTGTTTTGGAAATATTCTTATAATCTTTAAAGGTAAGCTTTGATGATGTTATAATGGTGAATAATAGCCGCACTGACTGAATAAGATAAAAAAAATACATTCTTACCTTAATTTTGTGGAAAAGGTTAAAAAGGACCTTATTTGGAAAATGGCGGAAAGATTCCTTTATAAAAATCTTATAAAAATTCAAACAAGGGTATAAATGACTTTAACCCAGAGTCTATAAAATAGTAAGAATGTTTTGAAATACATTTTTAAGAAACATGGATGTGGATGATAAAAAGGTCCCAGTTGATAATTACATATAAACAATCTCATATAATGAAGAGATTATAGAATTAACCCTTACCTTGTACTTTTCCTTGGTCGAGGGTAGGTTAACCTCCTGTATAATGGTGAAATAATTTTTTTTAAATTATAAAAGAATCATATACATTAATATGATATCATATATGATCTTTTAACATAGCTTCGTTAATAATATATTTGTATTATCGTTGGTTCAGGTGTTAACGAATTTGTATTCCTTTATTATCTTTGTTTTGTGAGTCATATTTGTTATAGATGGGTTGTATATTATTCATATACCGAATTATATCAAGTATTTAAATATTACATTTAATCATCAAATAAAAATTAGTCTTTAATGGATACGACGGGGAATAAATCTAATCGCGTTCGTGGAGACGATAATCCGTACGTACGCATGATCGACAATATCATTCTTTTTGATATTAAAATAATATATAATTGGATGGTATATAATATATTTAGAATAATTATCATGTAATATTTATTATTTAAATTAATTACACATCATTATTATACCCATCAAAATAATAATGTATTGAATAACTATTACACCACAACGTGGAGACGGTAATCCGTACGTATGTACGTATGGTGACATGTCATTAAAATAATGGATAGAATAATTAATTTGGTTGTAAAATATTTATAATAACATCACAATATATAGAAGATACTGGAGTTATTATTTAATAATGTAAACAACAAAGATAAAGGAAGTGGAAGAAGAAAGGAACTTGAAAGCGGTGGTGAGATATTTACCTCTTCTTCAGGTTCTTCCTTTTGATTTGATCCAAAGGGCTCCTTAATTTGGATTTCTGACTAAAGGAAGGACTATAGGATGAAGGTAGGATAGTTTAGATGGTATTTGGCAGAGGTTGGATGAGCCAAATGGATTTAAAGGTGTGAATTATAGAGAACGGGTGTGTCTTTTTATAAGAGGGGTGAAGGGAACCTTAGGAAAAGCTATAAATATTATTTTATAATAAAATCATTTTCGGTTTCTAATGGCTCCAAAATGGATTATTTAAAGGCTAAGGTTGGTATGGTTCGAAAATCACTCAACCAATAGGTTTTAGAAAGGTTTGGGTTAATATATTAACTTTATATTTTAGATTTAACGCTTTGTTAAATAGTTTGACATTTACCATGTCTCTTTGTATTTTTATATTATATGGTTAATAAACATACTATATAATTCAAAGATAACCCCAAGTGGTTCATTAATGACACAACTATAATTATATTAGTCCTTTGGATGAACCTTATATTTTTTAGGAATAGAATATCAATTAATAATATAATATTTGTTTTAAAAAACTCTTTTATGTCAATTTTGACACTATTTGGTATTTTGTTTTTTCTAAATTCAAAACAACATTATTACTTCGAAAACAATTCATGTAAAAAACTCTAATATGTCATATTAACCTAGAAAACTAGTGTACATCATGAAAACTATAAAATTGTATTTATTGTAACATTCATAATACCATTTATTCGATTCTTTCATTAATAAAGAAAATACTCCATCATTATTGTGTCATAAATAATTTAATTATTCAATGTCTCAAAATTATAAATAAAATACCATTATGTAGTAAATATTTATATATATTTAATGGATATTTATAGTTGAAAGGATAACATATATAACTCTATGTAAAAAAATTTTTTCTAAAAGATATATGCTTATGTCATTTTTGTATTTACTTTAACTTAATTAATAAAAAAGTGTCATTATCACTTACAAGTGGCTCCATGGGGTCCCAAAATTGACCCAAAGATGACCATGGTAAGACATGTATTATCCAATATGGTTAGGAAACATGTTAGGGTAATTTAATATTATTATAATTTTTTTTTACCCTTATTTACCGAATTTACCCTTTAACCATGGTAAATAAAATATTTACCGAAGTAATTATTTAAAATGACTAAAAATAAAAGTTACCTATTTACACAATTTGGACCTCCTGATTCTAAATATAGAATCCATTTTTCTAAATTCAATACACATAAGTGGTGTAAATTAATTTAAAATTAATTCCCATTGTCAAAACAAAAAAGCGTGTTTTTAAGAAATAATAACTATCAAAAGATTGACACTTGTTTATGTCTAGTTTAAATGTAAAATTACATCCAATGAACAAAATTGGATTTAATGGTAAAAATATAATCTAACTATACTTTAAAACCACTCAATAGTATAATTTATCACTATAAAAGTTTTGGATTAAAAAAGTTGTTTTTAATTAAAGTTTAGTATTTTTCACTATACATAAAAAATTGGAAGTTCTCAGAGAAATACCAAAAACTCACCCTAAGATAATTTTGATATTACAAATCCAACAATGAAGTCCAAATTGAATAATAAAATTTATAAAATTTCAAAAAGTGTGTATTACTATTCATAATTTCTACTTTGATTGGTTGTAGTGTGTGTTAGAACCTCGAAGTTGCATACAACACACACTACTGTATTATTCAAAGAGAATCGTACCATGAAATCTTGGGGTGTTACACATAGGGTTTATAATTTTTGGGTCAAAACAATAATGAATTTGTGTCAATCATGTACAAATTACAATCAAATTTATTATTGCTTATGACTTGAAAATTGACAACCAATTTCATTTTCACATTTTTAGTAATTTATCATAATTTATATTTATACAAAAATATACAATTATCAAAATTAAATGGGGAATAATAAAAAAGGTGAATCGATGGTAGAATCATATAAATTACTTAACCTAGGGTTCTCACACACATACATATATCAAATAATGAAAAATTTATTATATATATAAACACACACACACACACTCAAATAATAATATTAAATAGGTGATAATAAATTTCCAACAATCATAAATAAAAAATAAAAAATGATAATCAAATAAAATTATAAACCTATGGGTTTCCAAAAAATAAATCATGAAATAAAATGAATGAAACTAAAAAAATGAAAACAGACACAAGAGGAATCTGTATCAAAGCGAATCAATGTCGGCTCTATAAAAAATTTCCCGTAATGAAGTGAGTTAGAGCATTACCAAGACAAAATAAATCATGTAATAAAATGAATAAAACCCAAAATTAATGAATACACAGGTAAGAGGAATCAATACCAAGGATAATCAAAGACGGATCTATAAAAAATCTCTTGTAACAAAGTGCATTGGAGCAGCACTGAGTAGGGTGACTGAATGCTATGTGTCACGGTGGTTCAGGAGAGGGAGAATGAGTAGAGAGGAATAAGAAGGGGGGGGGGATGTTAAATCGATAGATTTATTATGATATTCTATTTGAGAGATAATTAATGTCATTGCAAATATTTATTCTTCCAAAAGTATTTGCGAAAGTCATTAACGCACGTTACAAATTCTCCTAAGTCTATGAGAATTTATGATGAAATTAAAATTATGTCACAAATACCCATCACAAAAACATTTTGAAATGGGTGATAGGAAATCCTACAAAAAAATAGTTGCAAAAGATGAAATATTCCATCACAAAAAAATTACTATTTGTGACAGAATACAAATTTTTTTGTAAATAGTTATTGTCAGACAACTATTTTCAACGGGTCACTTACCTATCAGAAATGTCCCATCACAAATAGTTGAAATTATAGAAGTGTTTATGTGTGTATGTGTATGAATATATATGTATGTGTATATATGTGTATGTGCAAGTGTATATATGTGTATGTGTGTGTATATTTCTGTGTATGCACGTGTGTGTTTGTCTATATGTGTATGTGTTTGGGTGTGTATGAATGTTTATTCTTATGTATATGCATGAGTATGTGTATGTTTGATGAAAAACCTATTATGGGTCTCCTATCAAATAATTTTTGAACCCAAGAGAAATGCAGTAATTAGTGGGACATGGGTTGTCTTCGGTGATGAGAGCAATATTATTGTGTTTTTCAATTTAATTATGTGGATCCAATAGGTTGGGGAAAACAATAGTTTGTGTGAAATAAGTAGAGAAACAAAGAGTTTTAAATTAGTTAAAAAATATAGTGGTTAACATGACATATCACTTTTCATACCTATTAAATCATTATTCTATTTTTACTATTGTCACATCCTAGTCTAGACACTTCTCTCTTTTAAGTATTAAGAGGCTTTCTTTTGGGTTTGAGAAGTGGTAGAGGAAAGTCAATGGAGTTTCATGTATACTATGGGCAAAGCCACCATAGCTATGGGTATCCACCTACCAACCAGTGGGGCTCCCCACCCACCAGCTGGTGGGAGACCACCAACTTATTGGTGGCATCGATCTTGGATGGTTTAGTAAGGGAAAAATCTCTTTTTCTTGCCATTGAAACCCTATTTTGTTTCATAATCACTATCCCCCAAACCAAATTCAACCCATGGTCATTGATAGGCTTCTATTTGGAATTATTTCCCCTCTTGATCATCTCTGATATTATTTTTGATCTCAGATTAATGAATTTTCCTCAAATTGGTAAGTTCGATCTGTTTTCTCCAATACTTATTTTCTTGGATTGGAAAAAATTTTATAATATGTCTGCTCTATCGTTCATGTGATGTTTTCTTATTCCAAATCTTTATATTGTATGTTTTTCCCTAAGGCCGAATAATGTTGGTTCGTGGTGTATATCGAATGTTTGATGAGTTATGTGATCTATTTCTTTCTTCACCATCCATGTGATCATCGAATATGATTTCTAATAAATGGACTTAATGTTTAGGGCCTCCTATTATCTTCTATTATAATCATCTATCCTTTTTGTGCTTGGATCTCGTGTTCTCATTGTACAAACCATGTGTTGAGGTGGGTGGTTTCATATAAAGTCATCATTTAAATAATTTTAGGTGCTCTTTGATATCTAAACGTGATTTCTAAATATTTTTTGGCATGATGTAAAGTTTTTTAAAAGTTTTAGTGATGGATTTTGATATAAAATTGTTTTCCCCTTGAGAAGTGACAACAGAAGGATGATTTCATGGCACCAATGTTTTATTTATAAAAACTAATTTACAAAGTATGATTTTTATTATAAAATAATAGTTATGGAATTTATTAATGAATTGTGATAATCCCTTTGAAATTTTTTAATAAGTGCACCACATGGGATACTTGGGTACATAGGTGGGGGTTTGGTATCAAGACTTTCCATTGATTTATATTCATAATCACACATCGGGGTACTCCTTTAATCTATTAGTGGGTGGTTCAGGGACTGATTTACATGAAATCATAGGGGGGATCACAAATTGGGTATTCATCTTCTCTTTTAGAGAGTGTTTCAGGGATATGTTTAGTGCGCACCACTTAGGATTGATCACTGTATAAGAAACCTAGCTATTTGATTCCTTTGTTATCCAAAAGGTATCATCCATTATGCTTGGTTGTAACATCCCTGCATGGTGTACACTCAACCAAGACCCTTGGCCGGTGGGTCACATGGACTCAAGAACAACTCCCCATACACTAAAGGCTTCCGACTAATAGTGCGGGTCTAAGGTGGTACATTGGGGAAAATATAACCTCATATCAGATTATCACAATAGATATCATAAATAAATAGAAAAAAATAAAATAATTTATAAACTAACACTATAACAACCGACCCGGTATCCCACCATAGCATAAGAATGATATAACATAATGGCATAGGATAAATAAATATGATAATATTTGGAAGCATAAATAACCATGAAACTGAAATAATATCAAAATCCAAAATTCTGAGTTATATACCTTATAATTTCATGGAATGCAGATATACAAAGAGGGGGAAATAGGAGACAGAAATATAAAAAATGTTATAAAAAAGTACAAAAAGGCCAAAATACTGCTCCATTAGAATCTCAAGCACATGCATGGTCCTATACTACCATAATCCATACTATAAGCTAGACAAACCAAGCATCTATAGTAGGAAGTTTTCCCTTATGCATACCTGTAGACAAGTAATCTTCTCGGGTACCAATGGTGACCCGAGTAGGGTGTGAGATAAAATAAAAGTATCCCACCACCAATTATATCTTGAAATAACCCATCCTATGTATACAAATAAGAATTATGAATGTATAATGAATAATAAAAAAAGATGAATAAATAAATACCAGCTGACTTAGGTTCCATCCGGACACCTGGCTGGATCTACTAACTTTGGTATAGGTCAGTGTGTGAGTCTGATTAGTAACCATATATATAGTATAGTTATATAATATATCCACATATATGAACTAATTACATGAGAATGTAAGTAGGCATATACCTAGATAATAGGTGCTGGTTAGACCCGAGGTGTAACTTAGGTGACTATAACCAGTCTAATGATCTTATAGGGTCCAACGGAGGGTACATGAACATAATCTCCTAATGAATGTGAGTCTTCATGCTCAATACTCGAGATAAATGGTGTGATATTTCATTACCAACTCTCAAATTAAGGTTACATGGACCACCATGCCCATTGTCCACATACAAGTATAACAGTGGGAGTCATCATTCTCAACACCCAATGTAAGGGAATGAGAAACATCATACTCAGGAAGTCCCTTAATCATCATTCACCAGCAAGTAAAAATGAAATAATCATAATAATAGTGATGAAATGAGGGATTGTAACACCCTGACCTAAGACACTCGGAGCCGGTGCATTATTTTAATACATTGGCATGATTATAAGGAATCAAGTTTTGAAGGACCGATCAGTTTAGTAGTCTTGGAAAATAGATTACATACATGAAAGTTACATTACACATTCAAACATAAAACACAACATAAATAATCCATTTATAATGCCATTATTCCCCTAGGTTAACCCTGCATATCAAAAATAATATTGGAATCTTGGGAAAACAAAACATAAGAAAGGGGTGTCCTCAGATTCTCAGTAAGGGTAAATAATTTAGAGTAAGCTATAAACATTTATGGAAAGATGTGTAATAAAAACAACATCATTTTTTAAAATAAACCTGAACATAATATGGTGAAAATAAATCAAACATTACCACATAAACATGTACATGGACATTCTACTAGTCGAATAATTACATGTAATAATTAATTTCATAATGAGGGAATGCCTAATGTCGGACATCATTACCACATAGTCAAAGCCTCGTGCCAAGACTAATTTTTTTTTATGAAGGATTTATGCCAAGACACTAGTTTTTATTATGAGACCTACCAAAGCATCAAGGAGCTATAGCGGGCTCCAATCATCACTTACTAATACCACTGTATTCCTCATATGAAAATGTAGAAACATAACATAAACATTCATATTAAAACTAGCATACGAAATGTCAATACTTCAACCATAAACCATGAAGGGTATAAAAATAACACATCCATAGTCAAAAATATCATAACTCATTCAATGCAATATGGAAGATTGTATTATAATAAATCAACCTTAATCAAGAATAATATCCATTAAAGGATGTTGACACAGTTGAAAATAATCTGTAAAACGTTTTGAGAGAAATATATATTTTTATGAAATCATTTAAAAGTCACACATTTATAAAGGAAGTCAATTAAAAGAGATTTTTTAATCAAAGTGTCCCAGAAAACTTTAAAACTTTTGAAATGAATTAAAATTTTAAAATAATGATGTCAATTTAAATAAATCCCTAAAACCATTTTGAAAACATTGACATTAATGAGAGCGATTTAGAAGAATAAATATTTAAAAAATTTAAAATGATGTTTTAGTTAATGATTTAATTAAAAGAATAATTTTAAAAAAGTATTTTATAAAACATGGACATGGATAATAAATATGTCCCCTAAAATACTTACACATAAACATCTCAGATAATAATGAGATTGAGGAATTAACCCTTATCTTGCACTTTCCTTTGGTCGAGGGTATGTTTAACCTCATGTATATTGACCATAGTATGATATTAAATTATAATATAGCCATATTAATATTTATTTTATCATAAATGATTCGTTTATGACTTTATACAACCCATTTAATAATTATTTCGATGTTAAATTAACATTTCGGGTAATAATCTCTTTTTTATCATACGTGTTTTAACTTTTTATTCTTGATCATATAATTTAGATAATTTTTTAAATACTTAGAGAATATAAAAATGTATTTATATATAGTATATATTTAGAATATAAATATGTATAATAGATAGATATATGAAAAGGAAAACACCATTTATGGAGGCGGTAGGTCGTATGTATGCATAAACATTGTTTCCATTTTCATATCGTATTGAACGGAAGTAAGTGAATAAGATATATGTAAGTATACACAAAAACATATATATATATATATATACTGTAGAATTATTATGTCATACATTACATATTTATTATTAATATATATTTTTATAATCATCATTGAATGGTGAACTTGGAAATGAATCTAATCACGTCACGGAGACGGTAAGCCTTACGTACACACGAGCGATGATATCATTTATTTAGTGATTAAAAGATGTAGAATTGGATGGTATATTAATTTTACAGTGAAATTATCATGTTATTTTCATTATTTAAATACATATCACTAATCATTATATCCATCCAAATAACATAGCGTTGAATAACAAATTACACCACGACGTGGAGATGATAAGCCATACGTACGCACGCATGGTGGCATTATCATTCATAGGATGGATAGAATAATGAGTATTGTTGTACCATATTTATAATAACATCGAAGTATGTAAATGTTGCTGGAGTTATTATTTTGTTATGGAAATAACTAAGAAATATAATGTGGAAGAAGAAAACTTTGAAAGAGGTGATAAAATAATTACCTCTTCTTTGGGTGTTTCTTTTTGAATTGACAAAAGGGCTCCTTAGGATGGCTTTCTGCACAAGGTAAGGCCTCTACATTGAATTGAGGGTTATTGGGAGGAGATTTGGGCAGGGTTTGTTGGAGCTAAATGAATTTTGAGGTGTGAGTTTGAGAGAAGGGGAAGTACTCTTTTATAAGAGAGGTGAGGGTCATTTTAGGAAAAGTTTGAAATATTATTTTATTATAAAATCATTTTCGGTTTCTAATGGATCCAAATTGATTTATTTAGAAGATAAGGTGGGTATGGGTCTATATACTCTCATCCAATAGGTTTTAGACAAGTTTAGGTCACCATATTAACTCTATATTTTAGATTTAACTCTTAGTTAAATAGTTTAACTTTTACCATGTCCTCTTGTATTATTATAATAAATGGTTAATAATAATAATATTAAAGTCAAGAGAACACGAAGTGGTTCATTATTGACATATATAATCTTATCTCAGTACATTGGAAGAAAATTATATTTTTAGGAGTATATTATCATTTAATAATATTGTATTTGTTTTTTAAACACATTTATGTCAATTTTAAAACAATTTAGTATTTGGTTTTTGTGAAAGTCAAAACAACATTATCACTTCAAAAAAATTCATTTAATAAAACCTAAAATATCTTATTAACCTATAAAATTCATGTAATGCATCAAAAGTCTCAATTTACATTTATTTTGATATTTATAACAATGATTATTTTAATCATTCATTAATAAAGTAATTATCACATCATCATTGTGTCATAAATAAATTTGATTATTTGATGTCTAAAAATTATAAATAAAATACCATTATTTAGGAATTATTTTTATTTTTATAATTAATATTTATAGTCTAATTTATCTTATGTATAATCCTTTATTAAAAATGCTTTAGTTATTAAACTTTGTATTTAACACTTTTAAATTTTCTTAAAATAAAATAATTAAAAATGTCCTAATCTAATCCATGTGGACCAAGAGGATCATATTTATTCCTATGGATGGTTATGGACGAAATATACTTTTCCAATAGAACTAAGACATGTTTTATGGTAATTATAATATCATTTTTACCTTTAATTACCCTATTTACTTTTAACCGTGGTAAATAAAAGTCAAAAGTTACTATTCACCAAAAATTATTTTCATCTTATTGAACCAAATTTTACTTAATGATTTGTACTATGTCTCTGAGATTTTTGAAATTCAATTGACAAAAGAAGTAAAATTATATTTTATGCAAGTTTGAAAATGTGCCTAAAGGTGGGTAAAAGACGTTAAAAAGTTCAATAAAATATTATACAACTAATTTAATTATAAAATGTATCCAATGAAATAAATTGAACTTATATAGGTATTATATATCTATTTTTACTTAAAATAAATTTAAATAAAATAAATAATTATTTAAATAAAAAGTTAGTTTTAAACAATAACGCAGTTTTTTTCATTATTCATCAAAAATTGAAAGTTTCCAGAAAAATACCAAAAATTAACCCTAATATAATATTGATATTATGAATTGAAAAATTAATTCTATTTTAAAAAATTCAAAACATCGAAGTTGAATTAATTAAATTAAATGTAATTCCTGTTGTCAAAACCAAAAAAAGGGTTTTAAAAAAGTAAAAACTATCAAAAGATTGACATGTGTTTATATCAAATTTAAATGTGAAATTACTTATAATGACCTACATTTTATTAAATGATAAAAATATAATCTAATTATACATCCAAACTATTCAAATGCATAATTTAACACTGTAAATTATTTTGATTAAAAAGGTTGTTTATAATTAAAATTTAGTATTTTTCACTATTCATCAAAATTTAAAAGTTATCAGAAAAGTAACAAAAATTTATCCAAAATAAATTTTTATGTCCTTTTTCTAAAGAAGAATTTAATCTCATTAAATTGAATATATAAACATGGGAAATATTGTTTTGAAAAAAGGGTTCGCTATTGAAAGGCAGTAAAATTGCATTTTTGGAAAAATACTTCTTTTATCTGAAAAAATGAATTTTTTCTTATATAATGTCTAAGAAACACATGATATGGATTATAAAATTATATGGATTATATGAAATTTAAAATTCAGTTAATACTATTCAGAAATGATTTTTGAACGACTAGTTTGGTAAGTCGTGGTGCGCTCAAATTCAGTGTTGCGTGTACGACAAGTTATTGAATTACTTTGAATAGATAACGTAATCTGAAATCATGGGGTGTTACATTATCCTCTCCTAAAATAAATTTAATGCACTCAATTTGAAATTTTTCATCAAAAATAAAAGGTTAAAAATAGAAAAAATACCTTTGTGGAAAACCCACATCAGAAATGGGGTTAATAAAATTTAATTTTAATAAGAGGGAAAGGGAAATGAAAATGTCACCACCAAATTATTATTTTGATTAGGAGAACATTGGTGGGAATTAGAAACACATAATTATAGGGAAAATGTAAATATTTATAGGGAGTGATTGAGGTCATCAATCTCAAACAAGTGTAAAATTCAGGGCCTCAAAGCCATCAATCTATGATGATTTAAAATATCATCAGTTCAATAAAAATAAGGTATTAGGATAAAAAATTTCTAGTTTTAAGATCCCTTCCCTAAAATTTAAGAATTAATTTATTCATAGAATAAGAGGAGAAAATATACTTGACAATTATAGTTTCATCCTTCAACTAATTCCGACCACAAACTCATCTGTCACTCCAAAATATAATATAATACACTAATATTCTATTTATCCTAATCGTATAGGGTTCCAAAAATAGTGAATTTATAATTCATTTGTCAGACTATTTTAAAAAACTACATTATACAAACCAAGACATCATGTAAGCCAGTGGTAGGTGATGAACCCTTGTCACCCTTCGGTTGCAAGTTCAAGTCTCGCGACCTTGTTGGACCCGACAGGTTGTCACCCGACCTCAGGGTTATCCTTTTTATAAAAATAAAAAAATAATGTTAAGAAATTATTTAACCTTAACAATAGTACCCAATGTAAAACTTAATCCATTCCAACCATTAGGCTTATCCAGAATACTTCTGTCCAAAATCACAGTCCAAAATTTATAAGGAAGGTAAACACAATGAAGACCGTTTTTTCTATGTAATAACATTTGAACACCTTCATCATGTATTATTTTAAAACACGGTAACACCCTGAATTACCATAAAACCATATTGATTACATTCATACTCCCTTATTTCTTATAGAATACTGGATATACTCATTATATACAAAGATTTTTTAAACACCAACAATAATGGAATAAACAAACAATTCATTAGTTTCAAAGTAGTCAATAATATCAGATATAATTTATCCAAATTAATAATATCTAATTCCAAAATCACCACCTCAGTATCATGACCATATTAAGGTTTATCTTTCCTTTAACCATGTATTTTACAAAAATTTTAACTTTCTATTGAGTCACTTTTCTTAGAACCATATAATATCAAATACTCATTCAAATAGTATTGTAGTACAATCCTTATTTATTTCTATAATTCATTTAACTATTACATCATTGATAAAAAAATAAAATGAAATAATTCTTTAATAACAACATAAGAGCACTAGTCATTTCTCTTCATCTTTGGCAGTATCCTGACATGACTATTATCCAATTGCATCATTTGGGGCATACTCTGATGATTTGGATATTGATTTTCATAGTTTTCCAACTCCTTGCCGATGAAGCATTATACATTTGAAACATTTTTCTTACCCTTGAAATCACGTACTTGGTTTCATTTTTCTACACACTTATAACAAACTCCCATTCCCTTCAAGCATTTACCAAGGTGATTCTTTATACAGTTATCACATATGGGAAAATCCTTCTTTCCCCTCTTCTCTTTATCTATCTCTCTCTATACCATCCTTTTATTCTCTTTCTTCCCTTCAACGCCATATGACTTAGATAATTCTTTACTTATCTTATTAACACGTGATATTATTTCTTCAAATGATGAGAATATATGGGAGAATATTTCCTATCTAAATGTTGGCTTAATACTATGAAAGATAAGATTCTTCTTACCCATTGGATCATGCGTATTACTGGAGTTCTCATTCCATCTACAGGGCACCATTTCTAAACAATGGCATACACTAGGTTTGTTTATGAACCGCAATTAATAATTCCAAACTAGTAAAATACCTAATGTAAATTGAAAATATTATGCATAAAATCTATAATCATAAAAAAATGTTTTATTTGATAATGTAGTTACTCCTAAATCTATCATAATGGATTGTAAAGAAAATTTTGATTATCCTAAGTGTATCCCCTGGGAGTGCCGTAACCCAGAGTGAAGCAAGACCCATTGTCGTGTACCAGGATACCACAGTTCAAGCCCAAAACTTCTTATCAGAGTTTTCAATCCTAGGTACATTTGTGCTAGAGCCACCTCTATCTTCTCATATCCAGACAAGGATGTACTGCATGGAAAATACACAAAATATCTACATTACCAAAATTCTAAGAAGTTATTCTACACTAATCCTCAAAGTCTATCTTAGGGTAATATTCTCTTATTAGAGTTTTTATAAATCTAGTTTCCAAGTATTGTACTAAAATTCCAATGATACAAACTATAACTCCCTGACCCTAGAAGCCCAGAGCTGATGCATTATTTTAATACATTGTTCTGATTACAAGGAATCAAGTCCCGAAGGACCGATTAGTTTATTATTCTTGGAAAATAGATTACATACATGAATATTAAATTACAAATTCCAACATAAAATACAACATAAATAATCTATTGAGAACACCATTATTCCCCTAGATTAACCCTGCATATCAATCATAATACACTTCTTGGAATCCTAGGAAAATAAATCATAATAAAGGGGTGAGCTCAGATGCTCAGTATGGGTAAATAATTAGGAGAAGTTATAAACGTTTAAGGAAAGATGTGTAAAAACAGCCTTTTTAAACATAAAAATGAACATAATACAGAGAAAATAAATCAAACACTACCATATAAACATGCACATGGATATTCTACTAGTCTAATAATCACATGTAATAATTAATTTTATAATGAGGCCAGACATCATTACCACATAGTCAAGGCCTCATGCCAAGACTAAAAATAAAATTTCTGTCAAGGCATTGTTTCAAGACACTAGTTTGTCTCATGAGACCTAACGATGCATCGAGGAGCTATAGCAGGCTCCACCCGTCACTTACTAAGTCCACTGCATTCCTCATGTGAAAATTTTGAATCATAACATAAACATTTGTATTAAAACAAGCATACAAAATGTAAATACTTCAACCATAAACCATGAAGGGTGTAAAAATGGAACATCCACAGTCAAACATATCATAACTCATTAAATACAATATTTAATATTTTATTATAATAAATCAACCTTATTTGAGAATAATATATTGTAAAGGATGATGATATAGTTAAAAATGATCAGTAAAACATTTTGAGAGAAATATCCTTTTTTGTGAAATCATTTAAAAGTCACACATTTATAAAAGAAGTAATTTAAAAGATATTTTGGAATCAAAGTGTCCCATAACACTTTAAAACTTTTGAAAGGAATTAAAATTTTAAAACAATCATGTCCATATAAATTAATCCTTAAAACCATTTTGAAAACATTTACATTAATGAGAAAGATTTAGAAGAATAAATATTTAAAATATTTAAAATGATGGTTTAGTTAAAGAGTACCTTAAAAGAATCATTTTGCAAAATTCATTTATGAAACATTGACATGGATAATAAATATGTCCTAGAAAATACTTACACACAAAAAATCTCAGATAATAATGAGATTGAGGAATTAACCCTTACCATGCACTTTCCTTTGGTCGAGGGTTTGTTTAACCTCCTGTATAATGACCATAGAATGTTATAAAATTATACCAGAACAATATTCATATTTATTATATCATAAATTATTCATTTATGACTTTATACTACCATTTAATAATTATTTCCATACTAAATTAACGTTTCAGGTAATAATCACTTTCTTTTTCGAACGTGTTTTAACATGTCATTTCTTGATCATATCATTTAGATCATGATTTAAATACTTCAATAATATAAAACATGATTTATATATAATATAAATTTAGAATATAAATATGTATAATAGATAGATATATGAAGAGGAAAACACCGTTTATGGAGACGGTAGGTCGTATGTACGCATAAACACTGTTTCCGTTTTCATATCATATTGAACGGAAGTAAGTGAATTAGATATATGTAAGTACATACATACATACATATACATACATAAATATATATATATATATATATATATATATATATATATCTTCAGTATTTAAATTATTTAATATATTACATACTTATTAATAATATATGTTTTATAATCATCGTTGAATGGTGAACCTGGAATTGAATCTCATCGCGTCATGGAGACGGTAAGTCGTACGTAAACACGAGTGACGATATCATTTCCTTAATGATTAAAAGGTGTGGAATTGGATGGTATATTAATTTTATAGAGGAATTATAATGTTATTTTCATTATTTTTATAAATATTACTCATCATTATATCCATCCAAATAACATTCTGTTGAATAACAAATTACACCACGGTGTGCAGACGGTAATCCATACATACGCACACATGATGCCATTATCATTCATTGGAAGGATAAAATAATGAGTATGGTTGTACCATATTTATAATAACATCAAAGTATGTATAAGGTACTGGATTTGTTATTTTGGTAAGGAAATAACAAATAAAGAGAAACTTGAAGAAAAAAAGAACTTTGAGAGAGGTGACAAAATAATTATCTCTTCTTTGGGTGTTTCCTTTTTTGATATGAACAAAAGGGCTCCTTAAGATGGATTTCTGCTCAAGGGAAGGCCTCAAAGTTTACACGAGGGTAGTTGGGAGGAGATTTGAGTAGGTTTTGGCCAAGACAATTGGATTTGGAGGTGTGATTTTGAGAGAAGGGGAAATCCCTTTTATAAGAGAGGTGAAGGTCACTTTAGGAAAAGTTTAAAATATTAATTTATTATAAAATCATTTTCGGTTTATAAAGGATCCAAATTGATTTATTTATAAAATAAGGTGGTTATGGGTCTAAATACTCTCAAAAAATTGGTTTCATACAAGTTTAGGTCTCCATATTAAACCTATCTGTTATATTTAACTCTTAGTTAAATAGTTTAACTTTTACCATGTCCTCTTGTATTATTATAATGAATGGTTAATAAACATTCTATAAAAATCCAAGAGAACCCCAAGTGGTTAATTATTGATGTATCTAATCATTTCTAAGTCCTTTTGATGAACCTCATATTTTTAAAAGTATTTTATCATTTAATAAAATAATATTTTTTTTAAAACTAATTTTGTCATTTTTGACACTATTTAGTATTTGGATTTTGTGAAAGTCATAAAAACATTATTACTTAGAAATAAATTCATTTAATCCACCCTAACATGTATTATTAACCTATAAAATTCAGGGAATGCATCAAACGTTTCAATTTACATTTATTTTGATATTTAAAACATCAATTATTTTAATCTTTCATTAGTAAAGTAATTACTGCATCATCATTGTGTCATAAATAAATTTAATTATTTTAATGTCTAAAAATTATAAATAAAATAATATTATATATTAAATATTTTTATCTTTATAATTAATATTTATAGTATAATTTATCTTATGTATAACCTTGTATTAAAAAATGGTTTAGTTATTAATCTTAAAATTTAACACTTTTAACTCTTCCTTAAATAAAATAATAATAAATGTCCTAATCTAATCCAAGTGGACCAAAAATTTCATATTTTATTCCTAAGGTTGGTTTTGGTCTTATTACACTTATCCAATAGAATTAGGACATGTGTTAGGGTAATTAAAATATCATTGTTGCCTTTAATTACCCTATTTACTTTTAACTGTGGTGAACAAATGTGAAAAGTTACTCTTCAACACAAATTATTTTCATCTTATTGAACCAAATTTTACTTACTGATGAGAACCGCGTCTCTCATATTTTCTAAAATCAATTCACATAAGTGGTAAAATTACGTTTTATGAAAATTTGCAAATTTTCCTAGAAGGTGGGGGGTAAAAGACATTAAAAAGTTCAATAAAATTTTATACATCTAATTTTATTATAAAATGACTCCAATTAATTACATTGAACTTATATAAGTATTATATATCTATTTTTACTTAAAATAAATTTAAATAAAATAAATAATTATTTAAATAAAAAGTTGGTTTAAAACAATAACGCTGTGTTTTTCACTATTTATCAAAAATTGATGGTTTTTAGAAAAATACCAAAAATTCACCATAATCTAATTTTGATATTATGAATTACAAGATAAATTATATTTTACCAAATTCAAAACATATAAGTTTCATTAATTAATTGAAAATTAATTCCCATTGTTAAATCAAAAAAGAGGGTTTTAAAAAAGTAAAAACTATCAAAAGATTGACATGTGTTTATGTCAAATTTAAATGTTAAATTACTTATAATGACCTAAATTGTATTAAATGATAAAAATATAATTTTATTATACATACAAACCATTAAAATTCATAATTTAACACTATAAATTATTTCGATTAAAAAAGATGTTTTCAATTAAAATTTAGTATTTTCACTATCATCAAAAAATGAAAGTTATCATAAAAGTACCAAAAATTTATCCAAACTAAATTTTTATGTTATTATTATATAGAATAATTTAATTTCATTAAACTGAATATATAAAAGTATCATATATTGGTTTTTAAAAAAGGGTTCGCTATTAAAAGACGGTAAAATTTCATTTTTTGAAAAATGCTTCTTTTATCTGAAATAATGAATTTGGTATTATATTATGTCTAAGAAACACATTATATGGATTATAAAATTATATGGAGTATATAAAATTTAAAATTTAGGTAATACTAATCATAACCACTTTTTGAACGGCTAGTTTGGTAAGTCATGGTGCACTCAAACTCGGTGTTGCGTGTAACACAAGTTATTGAATTACTTTGAAGAGATAACGTACTATGAAATCTTGGGGTATTATATGGATCACCTTAAATACATTATACTCATAAATACCAACTCAACAAAGGGCCTCACATAACTTAAAATTTACCTTTTATAATCAAATTACATGAGGTGTGGCCCTTCCACCCATTTCTATTCAATATAAACACTCCATATGATTAATCAAGACATGGAAGTTGATAGTAATGGTTTATATGAAAAATTATAAGGTTTTCCAACAATTGACAAATTAAATGAAGAAGGGAAATTACATTCCAAATATAAGTAAAACACTTAGTAAGTGTTTGGTTATTTAAACAATTGATATAAAGTGGGTGTTTCATCTAGCACACCTAGGGGTGGAAATGATTGAGGTCAGACTCCTCTAAGAAATTAGTAAGATTCTATGGGAGTATAATAACATGTTTCGATTAATTTTAATTGAAAGAACACATTTTAAGGAAATATAAAATTTTGGATAGAGAATGACATAACAAAATAGCTTTGAAATAAACATGAATTTTAGGGAAAACAACTGGAACACTACTGACGCCTTCCAAATGAGAATCAACTAATTCAAAAAGAATCAAATACCTCGATATGAGTATTATTTTCTCTGTAAAATCAAAGGAAGGATAAGATGGCCGAGACTCGTGGATCGTGTAAGATTATAACAGATACATTATCATGTTACCATCATAAGTTCATGTGAAGGAACCACGTGTAGGTCATAGACTACAAAAGTCCCCATGAAGTCCCTTCTATAAGTCCTTATTCTCTTACAAAAGTTCCTAGGACAACTCTTAATCATGCAAAGAGAGCCAGATGAGATCCCCCAGGTCACGTGGTTTGTCAAATAGTGAGTGTCTGAAAACGCATCCAAAATATTCTTTTAAATTAGGAGGAAAAGGTCCAAAATATGGAGGCATCTTGCTGTCATAAAATTCATACGACATATCACTGATGGGGAGAATGATTGTCCTTGAAAACATTCAAGAAAACTCGTGAGACCCCAAGAATTTGTCAAATGAGAAAAGTAAATAAATGTGAAAATGATGTGGGAGATTATTGTGGTTGTAAACATCAAGATACATTCCCTTGTTGATCCAAAAGACACTGTGTGACTCTGGTGACATTTTCTCCTCATCTTGTGAAAGCTCGTTGACTTTTCATCCTCATCACACGAAGGGAATCAGGTATGTATAGGTGACCTCACACTCCCCTTTTGGATCTATAAGAAAAAATAGATGGAATTATCCATCAAATACTCTTCTATCTCCATAGGACCTTTATTGTTCATGTGCTGCACCACCAATTGGTTGATTAATTTTCTTTGACAATACTCATGTAATCTCACATGATCCCCGAGAATTGTAAAATAAACCAAGGAAATAAAATAGGGAGGAATCGAGATCCTCTAGTGGTCATAAAACTATTGTGACATGCTAAGGCCATCCGAAACAAGGTCTCGTGAGGCCCCCCTAAAAAGTCAATTTGATCTCACAAAGGCCCCCTAACAAGTCATCCTTGTGTCATAGAAAGTCCTAGACAAGTTACTTGAGATCACATGAAACCCTTTCAATAGACACCTTGATCACCCAAAGGAACTTTGACATCTCAATATGACAATATGGAAGTTATTTGGGGTGCTCGCATGACTCAAAAAAGTCCCAATTAATTGGAAATAATCCAAAAAAGAAGGCGTTGATAGGATGGACTTTCGGTCGTTTAAAATCAAGAGATTCCCATAGAGTGATCCATAACAGAGACTCATAAAGACGTGTGATGTCGAAGCCCTTCACTGACTCCAACCTTGACTCTTGCGATTTGCACCATGAAATGTGGTGAAAAAATAGGGTGAAGAGGCTTACAAATACCCCACCCTAGAATGAAAAATTCATGACTACTCTCCAGACATAGGGTTGACCTTTTCATTCAAACACATTGGTGGACCCAAGCACCAGATCAGATTTCATGGAACAGCTAATCTGATGACCAAATTTTTTTCCATCTGGTAAGATATTGGAAAAATTCCAGAGCGAACATGCTATACGCATAATAAATTTTCATGATAACCATAAATCATGAGATAGACTTTTGGAAGGACATGTAGAGGATATCACAAAAACCTGAAAGTTCACGTAAGACTTAATATAAGATAACACATAACAAATATAAGGATTTCAAAAAATAAAGACTATAAAAAAGACTAAATGTCAAGAGATTTAATCAAAGAACATATAAGATGATCATCACACACTTCACATGAACCTCCCAGGTCATGAGGTAGTACCAGAACATGTCATCCATATTACACGACACTCTTATGGAATAATATTTGGGTCATGTGAAGTCATCTAAAAATGTAATGTAAAGTCACATAGATCCCCCAAGAATGCTTCTCTGGTCATGTGAATCCCTCTATATTCACCATATTAACCTTGTAGTGATCTTCAAAAATGTCCTCTGACCCACATGGTAGCATCAATTCATGTTAGTTGAGTCTTTCAGTAGCACCTACTCATTTTAACGTGGTCTTGCGATGCCCTCCGAGCATGCCCGTTATGTCTCATGATTCCCTCCAAACATGTCATCCAGGACATGAGATTCCCTCAATACATGTATTCCAAGATATGTGACACCCTCCAGGAGATGTCACATTGAATCTCACGACACCCTCAAAGTGTGTCAGCCAACTCTTACGGTGAAACCCAGGAAAGTCATTCGGATCATGTGAAACCCTATGGAAAAGTCTTCTAGGGTCATGAAATGTCTTCAAGGATTAATTTTCTAGGTAATGAGATTTCCTCTAGAGAATTCAAGTTTGATCATGTTACAACATTCATATATGACATCCAAATTATGATAATTCCTCCAGATAAGTCAACTGAATCATACAATTCCCTTTATACATGTCAAGTAGACACTCTATAACATTTTGAGTAGGAAATCAAGGCCTGTCGAAAAAACAATCAATGCATGTCAAGTAGGAAAGTAGTCCAAGTCAGCAAGGGAATCCCAAGATTTTATGACCTTATACATCCTTGGTGTGTAATCCCTAGTTATAAGGGAAATTTCAGTGTGTAAACCTTGATCAAAGAAACTATGATGACTCTAATTACTACCATAACCATGATATGAATGACACCTAACAATGGTTCAATCTCTAGATTAATATCCCAAGGGAGGTCCTAGTTTATAAGTCCTGCATCCATAAGAAATTATAATGATCATTTCCCATCCATTGTTTCTCAAACTGATTATAGATCATGTGGGCATAGGGAGCTACAATAATCACATCATCTTTACCAAAAAAACTCTAACAAGAAAGGGATAACTCAATGTGTAATCCCTAATTAGTAGCATGATATTATTTTTCATGATTAAAAGTGTAACCTCAGAGTGTGAGTCCTGATGAACTGAACTATGATGACTCTGATTCCTTATATAACCAGGATACATAAGATACCTTTTTGACCCCTGATATCCATATTATACATTCCAAGGGATGTCCCAATACATAAACCCACACATATATATATAGTGATACTGATTACATTTCATCCCTTGTTTCTCACACAGATCATTGTTTACATGGGATTGGGGAGTTGAAATAGTTATATAATTTTCATCACAAATCTCCACCATCTAGGGAAATACTAGTACGTAATCCCTGATATGTGGCAAGAAATACACACCCCCCATGTGAGGTAATATACCTTATAGATAGTCCCAAAGGTGAAAATGAACTATGAGAAATCTGATTCTTATAATGACTAGGATACATAGGACTCTTTTTTAAGGCATAATCTCAAATAAGAACACACTTCGATGTAAAACATCTCATGTATTTGACATCCCAACCATTGAGACCCAATCATTCCCATGTCCTGATCATTCTACCTCATCTGTTAGTGGACTGAGAAACAAAATGAACACTGATAACTCTAATTCTCTCCATAATTGAAATATATAGGATGTCTCCCCAAGACTCATGCATGGAATACCTAGTGGCTCAGATCACTCTTATATTTCCTTTACATATGATGTTAAAATACATGGGTTTAATAAACTATGTGGTTTTGGATTCATGAAATAACTAGGATACTTAGGACACCTCATAATGGATCAATCCCCTCCTTGGAATATCAACCACCTCCCTGTGTGGAAGAAAATTCTGAAGCTCTTGTTTATATGAAATCAACACAGAATAAGATGATCATTACTAGGAAACGGGTGAAGAACCTCGAATACATACAGATTGGTTCACTAATAATATCCCATCTTCTACATAAAGAGAGACTTAACCCATAATCATTTTGTTAGGGTAACCGGTATTGAATTTGTATTAGGAATAGAATCATGAACATATCTTAAATATATAATAGAGTCTCATAGTAGGAAACAAATCCCCCCAAAAGGGTGTGATGAGCCCGACCTCCCATCCTATCGACCAATTTGAGAACCTATGTGGTATTAGGCCGGAAAACCCAGGTGAATAACTACATTTGGAAAGCAGGTCTATACCAAATTATAGATGGGGGAACCTTTGGTATATTCTATTAAATAGTGAAAATGGTAACTTGATGTTAATGATTGTGGATGAAATAGACCCCCCATAATCGATCATTGGTCCAAACCAGACCCACCTTGATGAGGGTTCCTGATCACACTCTTTTCCTGACGAAACAAAAATGGTTGATCAGATGTGAATCCATCAAACAACAACACGACTAGGTCATTATCCATCAATACATTTTTTTTCACACTATACATGAAAAAATGGAACATCTAATATGAAAATCACAAATAACATAATGATTAGTTAATCGTACATTAGAAAACTTTGTTTTTCATATCCAACGCAACAAAAGATAATAAGATTGACACAAATATTATAACTGATAATCTATAACTGGGGTTCCCATAAATAATTCCATCCTCACTTTTATAAGTCCAAAAGAGTATAATGGTCAGATATGGATTAAAAGGAAAATTGTGTTAACCATGCATATCTGATTGAGAATATCACGCCTATGATATTTCACTAACCATTTACCTTTTTTCCTTTTTTTTCTACATGATTGCATATACTAATCTCATCAAAAAAATATTGATCCAAGATAACGTATTCTTCATCCAATGGTTGCTCTGGTAAATAACCTATGGATGAAACCCTCACAGGTTGCAAAATGTTCTCCCATGGTTGACATCTCCAACATTAGGTGGAGAACACAAAGTCTCATGGGTACCACTAACATGGTACAATCCCAACCCTAGAGGCCACCCGTGAAGCTCTCTGTGTATGGAAACCGGTGAGTCTGTATCACCCAGGGAAATATGTATCTATGTCAATGGCCATCATCATTACATTCAACTGCTTTAGCAGATTATCTCTAGATAATGATTAATTCCACCATCAGTTTATTATGTAGGTGGATAATGGAGTAAAATACATCTCCCTTCCAGTTTAGGAGTCTCCAAGGAGGGATCTTGTTACTTCCATTTCCAGCACAGTCCCACCAGTACCCATCAGTAGCCTACTAAGGGTACCACCTGAAACACTAACACCTTTGATGTCCATAATCCGAATTTAAGGAAGACACATCAGGAAAAGAAGGCTCTGGGTATCCATGAGTGGGATCATATCCTCACTCCCACTGATAATGTATGCTGACATATTCTGGCTATAACCAGTGAGAAGGATCATATCCATTAGCACTCTGAACATGTTTGTGGGAATATCCTCTAAGAAGGAATTTGGGAGACACATATTCCTACTCCCACACATAAATCCCATCGACATATTTTGGTGGCACAAGGAGGAAAGAAGTGGGAACATATCCTTGATTCAATTGAATATGTCTACCCATATATATTGGAGATGGAAAATGTGAAGGCTTATATCCCTACACACACTTTTATAAAATTCCATCACATGTTTGAAATAGCTAAATAAATTCACTGATATATTATAACACTATTAAAGATATAGGTAAAGGTGCATACTTCTATCCCTATAGCTAGAAAAACTCAACACTCTGATCATCATGAACAAGTGGATGCTCGAGAGAAAGCACACATTCTTGATCCCTTCTAGGAGGATTATTAGAATATTCTAGTAATGTAAGTGGCACTAGAACAAGATTGTACTTCCATTCCAATCAGGGATCACCATGTGAGAGCAGAACATGCCTCAAGACTAGGTCACATGCCTATGAAAAAATTCTGGCGACATATTCCAATGTCCCATGATTGGGCTCATATCCCCATTTTGGTTGGGGATCACCAAGTGAGAGGGGGACATGCCTCAAGATATGCTCATATTACCATCAAAGAAGTCCAGTGGTAGAATCTAAAGGCCCATGATCAAACATATATTCCCATTATAGATGGGGATAACCAAGTGAAAATGGAATAAGCATCAAGAAATGCTTAAATTACTATCAGTAAATATTTATAACATATTCTAGTAGATCATGGAAGCCATAAGTATATTCCAAATTACTCCAGAAAATGACTGACCAACATCATTCTGAGGCAATACAAGAGGGGTATCATATCCCTTATCCCATTTCAGAGGTCCATTGGAATATTTCAGTGAGGAATTAATATTCAGATCAGGCTCATATTCTGATTCTAACTAGGTATCACTAGGTTTGAGAAGAACATTCCTTGGGGTAGGATCATATCCTTACCAAGAAAGAATAATGGAATATCCTAAAAGGCTCATGATCAGGATCATAATATCTTCCTGACTAAGGATAACCAATTGATAATGATAAATGCATTAGGATAGGCTCACATTCCTTTCAATAATGAGTCATCTCATTTGTATATTCTAGAAGCTTCTCAGTAGCGATCTCATATCCCCGCAACACCATACGATTATAAGAAATTTTCAGAAACAATCATACAACATGATCATAACCCTACACAATTCCAAAATATAGGTTAGTATATTCTGTCCAAGATTTAGATTGAGACCCATATTCCTAATCTGATCAATGCTAATGTTCTTGAGGACATTCGAGAAACATTATTAACACCACAAGGTTAAATTAACACTTCATACAAAGTCAAAGATAATCATTATTGTGATATTCCTACTCATGGTAACATGGATATGGATCATAGGGGCTCTACTCCTGAAGTCCACCATGGTCAACCTCCCCATGATGATATCTCCCAATGACAAGAAAATCCTCCCCTTTCCGAGACACCTTCAAATAGAGAGGTGTTCAAAACTCTGATGCCTTCATATAGATAGGTGATAAAAACATTAGGGTAAACTGCATATGGTTCCCCATCAACATCCAGAATCACTCCACTCTAGTTAGTAGGAAACCCTCAGAAGAAAATTCTATAGTCTGACTTGATCGAGGAGTGTAAGTAGGATGAATAGGAGGATGAAATTGATATATAGATAGAGTTAGTTGGAAACAACCTCCCTATCATATTCCATACCCTCACCGCTTCTGACTATGAGATCCCATAGGAGATAAAAAAAGAGTGAACACTTTATCTATGCCAAAATTTGTGGGATAATAATCAATTATTGAATAATCTACATATCCCTATGATATGACTTTCACATTTATACAATCAATATACTCTGTTTTCAGCTAGACCTGGCTTCTATCTCTATGGTCCAGGATCCAAACTTGAAAAATAACAACACTAATATGTAACACACTTACCTCTGTTGCATTATAACCCTTGAAAAACTGATATTTGAGTCCACATAATGCATCCATATTTGAGGATGGGTAAAGTACCAAGAGTTACACTTTTCTGTACCCCTGGAATAATAGAACCCTTTAGACTCAGCGTCCTATAACATTATAGCCACTGAAGAAATCAGGGGACTGGGTAGCACTCTAGCTAGTTGGTCACTACAAAAGAATTCACCCACTTCATCGATTCCTAGAAATTATGAATAGAGGGAGGGGATAGCCAATAAGTCTTTGAATTTTACCCCTCAAAGAAATGAAAACTCATTTTAGACATAACGACTGAAGTTGTGATCATTCAGAAAACTTATCATAAATAAGGGTTTTGATCATGGGTTTCCATCGCACCCAAATCCTATGTGAGCAGAGATGCACTATATAAAATAGGTCACAGTAGTTCTACCGTAATAGCTGTCTAGGAGCAAACTCGACCCACCAGGCTGGGGGAATATCTACCACCTCTCCCACCTCTTAGATAATCAATTACTGAGAGGATTCAAGACATATCTATAGTATCTGCGAACAAACCCTAGCCCACTAGGATGGGTGCAAGTATATATCAATCATCATTACCAGGTTTATCATCCCTTGAGAGGTTCCAAGAGAAATATGTGGTGATTCGATACCACTTACATCCTAATAGGATTGGAGAATTTACATCTTAATTTCCATCCCAAGAATCATCCAATCCCTAACTAGAATCATTGAATCCTCAACAAAAGGACCAATCAATTCCAATTGCATCATTGAATAACCTCTACTCCACAAGTATGGGGGAATTTTCACCATCATCATCACCAAATAGGAAATTAGTCTTCTCCAGGTTGGGAGGACAAGATCAATGGCCAGTATCTCACTTGTTCCTCCTTCCACAAGAAAAACCTTTCACGTTCAGGTCCTTCTCGACAACCATGACTAGAAACTACCTCGATGTCACTATTCATAGAAAATAATGAGCGGAAAATATGGTGAATAAAATAAGACCCCCATCAGAGTCACAAGCCTTAATGGCCCAATATGTCCAAGGGTTTGAATAAAAACCTTAGCAAAGGCAGTGTAGAATAATCCTTTTTTATTGAAAGTATTGGAACAACAACAATTTATCGATATGCTTCTATGAATGTATTCACTCTGAATATGTTATATATTTATAACCAAGCCACAAATGTAGAGAGATATATCATGGAAAACATAAACTGAGAGGAGGGTAATCTTGATACATGAACTGAGGCTACATGCACCTAGAACTAGAGAAGGCTCCAAAATATGGATCCTTCGAATAATGATTTTCCACCTCCACAGTGGAACACATCCAAAGAAAAAGGGTTAGGTGTGGCCACATCCAACTCACTACCTATAATATTTGAGGTTCCTTCCACAGAGGAACAACTACCATAATATGTGAGTGAAATAAAAACTCTTTTACAACTCAATGAGGAGATACTAAGGGGAAATATCCCCACTAGGTATCAATTTCATGTTGAGGAAAATATACCTCCTCCCATAAGAGTTGATCCTCAAAAAAATTGTAATATGATCATCATACTAGATCCGGATCCAATCATCCAATCTACATATATGAGGAAGTAAAAAATGATCATAACTTGCCTCCATTGTGGAAATTACCTCTCCCAATATAGGAAAATCATTCAGTATTAGGATGAATAGAGAATCAATGGGAGATGAAGGTGAGGACACATTATTAAACCTATCCCTCTCCTTTTAGATGGGAGGGGGCTCAAACAACATTACACCTACAACAACCCAACATCATCGATTCCCTGGATACTTGAATGGATGTCATGTAAGGGTGATACACTCTTATATAGCCTGAGATGATCCATTTTCTGAGTGGTTGGATGAAATTTTTCCTACACCAATTTTTTATCCTAGACACCATACCTTTAATGGTGCAGGTGATATTGAAAAACATCTCACACACTTTGTATCTATATGTGGGATAATGATGGTCCCTCGAGATCAAAAGGAAGCAACAAAGCTGAGGTGTTTTGTGCAGAAATTGACAGGGCCAACCTTTGTATGGAACAATAGTTTTCCAATAGGTTATAGTGTGGGATGGGAATACATTCATCATCAGTTCCATTATCAGTTGATCTCCACGTTAAAAAAATGAAAATTTTCATCCTAAAAAATAAATGTAACATGAAAATGAGATGGTATATGACTTTATAGCCATGTATAAAGGTTTAAACTATTCACTTAACATATCTCCATCATAGGAACTATTGACGGAGCTCCGTGCTGAAAAGATCTGAGATGATCTATAAACACCTATGATCCCAATGAAGTATCCAGGTGGGTTCTACAAGTTCATAGAAACAACACAACATCTCAAAGATTCTATTTAGATAACCTGATCCAAATATCAGCTCATTCCCTCAACATAGGGGAAGTGATAGGTAAAGCAAAAGATATAGATGTTACTCTCAAGCCTGTAGTGGTTCCCATCCAAGCACTCTTTCAGGTCCCAAACCACCAACACCTCTTATTGAGTGGTGACAACCACAAAATATCCTTTGGACAAAAGCAGAGAGAAATCAAGGTCACCTGGGATTTGAGGAACAAATTAATAAACCAAAATCTTTGGAATATTAACAATTCCAATGTTTTTTTTCATCAACCATAGGTAATAAATTTCTCATGCTACCACAACATAGGAATCATGATGAGGATGACCTCACCGTCCGCCATATCTATTCCTCTTTTTATAGAAGGTTGATTCATAATATACAGAACTGATTCATCTTTAAATACATCTTTCAAGGTATGGTTGATTCTAGACAGGTGATGTTAGATAAATCTTCAAAGATAGTATCCCACATAACCATTGCCTAATCAGTAAAATATGATGGTTGGTAAAAATTCCCATCCCGATGTGTTTAGAAGTTCAAAAATTGGATGACTTGAAAAATAGTTGAATGAGCCCATGCCACTATGAAGGCATAGTTGTGTAGAAATACAATAAATACACCAAGTAAGAAGGTAACATTAGATACGCCTTCCAATAGTGGGTGTGACCACTAGAAGTAGGAAAAGACAGAAGATTATGAGACATATTTTACTACAATAAATGCTCTAGCTCTTGAATATTTCTTCACAACATCATCCAAAGAATGGGAACCGCCCCACCAAATATAATCCTCATTAGAAGAAGAGATCATTTTGGTTCTGTCAATGTGATAAACTTGGAAGAACCCTTCTCCGATGATGAATATGCCTCAGAATATGAGTTTTCCACACATGACTATGGAATGAGAGGCTTCATAAACAGGAAATGAGGAAATAGTGGACAACATGGTCATGGTTGGACTAAATATTTTGGTTGTGTATTCATAGAGGAAATATATACAGCTAAGATCCATGGGTGGGAACTCTAGTTAGCCTAGAAAAGAGATGGAGGTGTCTCAGAACCTTCCAGTGGTCATCCACACCAATTTGTCTTGCATGACCGCCTAAGGGGGATACAATTATTTGATCAACCCAAGTAATTTGGAATTCCATCATAACCCACACCATCAGAAATAGTTTCTCTTATAACATCTAAATAAGTACTAGTACCATCTAACTCAAGTGCCTCAATTTCTAAGCCACATGTCCAGGAGAAACCCTCCTCAGAAAGAATCAACCTCTGGCCTTAAAGTATGATATTCTGAAGCAGTTAGAAGTTTTCTTATCAAGATATGAATCCTTTATAAACTTAATCTTTTAGAATAACTCAGATATATTCTTGTTAAATACCTCATAAATCCCATAGGAATTTGTAACAATAGTTTTTACAGATAAGGTATATCGAATGGAGACCATGTCAGTAGAATTTCATGTTTCCATCTCATTAAAAGATCACATTTATAATGAGGACATTCAAGGGAACATGACACCCCTACATGTTTTGGGAAGGCTCGTTAAGGTCAAAATATTATTGAAAATGGCTCTGAGGTCAATCTCATCCTGATTTGAACCCTATGATGTTTATGATATAGTGAGGGGGTATTTTCTCCCACAAACCTGACAATTCAAGGGTATGATAAGAATGAACAAAGAAGTCTTGGGAAGATCAAACTAAAAATGTAGTTTGGGGGATCACATCTGAAGTTAGTTTATGGTTTTCTAGTAAGACACCACATGCAATGTCTTGGTTGGAAGGCCTTGGATCCATATCCATATGGTGGTACCTTCAAAATTCCATAAATGTCTAAAATACCCCATCGATGGAAATGTCAATATACTACATTGTTACAGTGCCCCCTTTAAGATCTATGAAGCCACATATAATGAGGAAAGTTTCTACAAAAAAGGCAGGAAAACAACCAATGATGGATGATGATACACATATTGTAGTTCACAACAACATAAGAAAAACACCTCAAACCCCTAGAGTATACTTTATAGTGACTATTACCTCAACATAAATCTTGTTGAGGTGATTGACTTAGATCCAGAGGTACACGATCCTCTTTTCCCCTGTGATAGTGAAGAATAAATCAGCTTCAACATCTATCTACAATGACTCAGGTGGAAGGGGATGATAATGTCTCTTCTCAAGGCCTCCCTCACCCTGTTAGTGACAAAGGAGCCCTCATATTATTATCTTCGTTCAAAAATGTCTCTATGGATTCGAAATAAGAAGTAGGTGAGGATGGCCTTAGGAATTCCCATCCCATGTTTGAGGAAGGTGTGTCCACCACCACCGACGAGTTTAGGCAGATAAATTTAGGTATAAAATAAGACCCACAACCTACTCTGATTATTTCCACCATGCCCCTTGAAGAGAAAGATATATACATTGCATTTATAAAACAACACTGATATGTGTTCTCATGGAACTATACAAAAATTATCAAACTAAATTTGGGTGTGGCTACACACTCTCTCAGTCTAGCCAATGAGCACTAAGGATTTATGTAAACAGCCACGAGGATACACCATTTCATGCCACCAATATAGAGGTGGAAGTTAAAATATTGATCAAAGAAAACTTTTTAAGATAAGTGAAATACCCAATATGTCTTGCCAACATCATCCCTATTAAGTAAAATAATGGTCATATTAAGGTCTGCATCAGTTTTATAGACCATAGTTAATATTAACCAAAGGGAAACTTCCCATTATCAAACACATAACTCTTGATTGATGAAAATACTGGATTCTATTCCCTTTCATTCATAGATGGGTTTTCAGGGTACACTCAAATAAATATGACCCCTGAAGATAAAGAAGTCACAACTTTTAGAGTTCCTCATGGGATATTTTTCTATAAGGTCATTCCCTTTGGGTTAAATAATGTTGATGACAAATTCTAACATTACATAAATCATATCATTAGGACCTGACTAGGAAGGGTAGTTGAATGTTATGTCAAAAACCTAGTTGGTAAAATCCCTACAGTTATGTGATCATTTCAAGGACCCTCAAACAGTATTTGACAAGCTACAACAATACAATCTGAAGATGAATCCATCAAAATTCACCTTCATGGTAATATCAGCGAATTTCATTGATTTTTTGGTATACCACCATGACATTGACGTCGAACTAGAGAAGACTGGTAAAATTTTAGCAACTTCACCCCTAGAAATCTCAAAGAACTAACGGAGATTGAAGGGAACCTCAGCTAAATTCGGTGATTCATAGTTAAGCTAGCCATCAAATCTCCCCCTTTAACTCAGATAATGAATAAGGTAATTAGTTATCAGTGGGGCGATGATATCCAAGAATCCATTGAAGGTCTCAAGAAGTACCTTCTACACCTACTAGTTCTGATGCCTTTAGGGGAATGTAGGCCACTCATCTTGTATGTTAACACCATGAAATGCTCACTGGGAACCCTCATCGCACATGAAAATGATGCGAGGAGGGAGAAAATTCTCTACTACCTCAGTAGGACAATGATAGGTACTGAGACTAGATACTATAATGTTGAGAATAATCATATTTCACCCATATTTGAAGTGAAAAGGCTGAGGAAATACTTGTAGTAGCACGAAGTCCATCTGGTCTTTCACATCAGTCTGCTCAAGTAAAGTCTTGTCTGCCCTATGTTGACCGGGAACCTAGCTCATAGGGTATTTATTTTACAACAATTAAATATTCAGTTAGTATCACATCAATTAGTGAAAGATAATGTCCAGGATTATTTTGTTGCATCACATCCTGCCCTGAAGAATAAACTGGTGGACCCTGATATTCTAGATGAGGTGGTCTTATTTGGCCATGTCACTCCTTAGATCTGGAAGATTCATTTTGATTCCACTTCCCGGATTCCTATGAGTAGAAGTATGAAAAAACTAAGGCTAAATAGAGGTGGTCTTGGGATTGTATTTGTCTCTCCATAAAAAGTGGTTTTCCATACTCTTTCTCATTATCTGAAGGCTTCACAAATAATGAGGTGGAATACCAATCCCTCATCACTATATTGGAACTATCCCTACAACTACACATAGACTACTTGAATATCAAAAGGGATTTATAAGTAGTGATAAAGCATATTAATGGAGAATATTCCATCAATAAAGGATGTAATGATCCCTATAACCTGTTACATCATGGGACTGATGAAATAATTCCCTTTTGATACCACATTTCATTATGTTCCCTGATCATATAATGGTCACGCCGATGCATTAGCTTATGTAGCGACTGTCCTAGAAGACCCTGATAAAAAATAAGTTATCTTTTGTATCACACATCAAAGAATGGTCTCGTTAATCTATATACGTGATATGAAAGAAATCAATCAAGTAAACTCCTATTTAGATCATGATGAACTGATGACCAACCCTGGATAAATGGAGCACATAATCGGTTAAATCCAAAATGGGAATCTATTGACTGACTGAATCAGAAGGGAGTAGATTCTGTTTTGTGGAATAAACATCACCCTATAGGATGGTCCAAATTTAAAAAATCCCTCTAAAAGTGAGGATTTGATGGAATCCTCTTCATATTAAGAGAATAAGGAGAGGTTTTCTCCATCACAGAAGAAGTACAAGCAGGCTCTTGTGGTGCCCATAAATCTGGGACCAGAAACATCCACCAAATTAAGAGGTTGAGGTATTACTAAAAAACCTTGATACACGACTGTGTGGAATTCACCAAGAAATCCATGCATTCTAGATCCATGAAAAATTCTTCCATTATCCCCCAGAATTGATACATAAAGATAAATATTCTTAGATGTTTGATGTTTGTGGAATGGAGGTTTTGGTTCCTTATCCCATTGCGTCAACTAAGAAGTTCAATTAAATCCTTACTACTATCAAATTCTTTTCCAAATGGGATGAGTAAGGAACCCTAAAAAATGTTTGGATGGAAAACATTATCAACTTTATAAAGTCCTATATCATCACCAGGTTTGGGGTCCCTCACACAATATTGATTGACAATGAAACCAAATTATGTTCTACAGAGTTAAAGAAAATATACCAGGAATACAATATTGAGTACAATCACTCATATTAATATCATATAGCTATAAATAGATAGATAGTGTCCTTCAATAAGACTCAATCAAACATACTACCGAAGATAGTGAAAAAGGAAATAAACTCCTGGTCATACATGATCCTTCATGCTTTATGGGCATATCATACCACCACCCGTACTGCTATATAAGAAATTCCATACTCATTAGTACAATAAATTGAGGTAGTGTTACAAATAGTGGTCCATATTCCTTTTTTATGAATATCTATTTAAGGATATGTCTTAGATGATGAGAAATCGTAAAATAAAATAGGCTAATTAGAGCTTCTTGATGAGAGTAGGTTTAACACATTACACAACCTAGAGGTCCATCATAATTGGATCACACAATCCTTTAATAAAAAGTTTTCCCCCCATTAATTCCTCCTAGGAGAACTAGTATTGTCTATAAAAACTCCAATGATACTAGGGAAGAAGCCTCCATAGATGGAACCCAAATGGGAAGGGCCATATATCATACGTAAGGTCTCTCACAATGGATCTTACTCATTATACACCATGGATAGGGAGCATGTCACACCCCCAACAATGTTATATTTATCCAGAAATAATTTGAATTACTTTCATTAAGATAATCTATCATCCAGGATTCATGAAGATAAACTGCAAAAGATCATCCTAAAAACTAGATGATAAACTATGAAACACCTCAAGTCCTAGAAGCATGTCCTTAAACTGCACTGTGTTTCATATATAAACCACATGATGTTAAGCAGTATGGATTTTTCCTAATAAAAATACATTAAACTACAAGATAACTCATATACTTACTGCATGAAATTAAACTTCCTGACTAACGTATAAACCAAATTATGTTAAACTTCATGGATGAATTCCTTAGCGCATGATGTTAAATTTCACAGAAAACACTACCTCGCAAACAACTCAATGCAAACAAGCCAGATATGTGTGAAGGAAGGATGAGATTCATCCATAATCATGTGAGAGTAATCTTTAAATATGGAATATCTCTATCTAATAACTATGTATAGCTTGATTCCTACAATTGTATGATACATAGTGATGCATGGACCTCTAGTTTTGGGGCCACCCATAAGCTCTCTTTTCCTTCAAATCAGGTGATCCATGTCCTTACCATAATATGTTAAAATGAATTGATAATGTACTTTATGCATGACATTAAAATACATGGGTTTTATAGAACTACACACGACTTGATTCTCATTTTTGATGAGATACATAGGGATGCCTCAATCTTATATCCTAGTCCAACCACAAAATTATGCAAAATACCACTGTCTTATCCTTAATTTTCCATGAATAGAGAGATTAACCCTTTTCATTCCTTTTTTATGACACTTAACATATATCAAGTGATATTAGGAATTTTAGTAAGGCATTCCCTGAAAAAAAACAAGGCATAGAATCTTACGAAATGCTCATTATGGTCCTGAATGAAAGACCATAAAAGGCTTACCATGATTCTCCACAACAAGATGTTAAAATGCAGTATTGATGTGCCTTTCATGACATAAAACTACTTATTACTATGGATCTCTCCCCAGAGTACCATCATTGTTGGTGTCAGTTTCTTAACACACCTACATTCAATATATGTGTGTGACTTGATTCCTGAGATTTGAAGATACGTAGTGATGTCCGAATCATGAATACTATGTCCAATCATGAAAAATATAAAATTACACCTCTTTTCACATAAGCTATACTGGCATGGGGAAGTCATTCCGGAATAACTATGTGTGGATTTACTCCTATTACTTTAGGATACATAGTGACACCTGGATTTCCATCCTTATGTTCAACAAAAACCTCCTTTTATGGAAGGAATCCAATATCCTTTCTTCACTAGGGTAAACTACACAGTTCCTCAAGAACTAAGTGTGGAAAGATTCCAGTCACCATAAGATACATAGTGATACAAAGATCTTCAATCCTAGGCCAAACTACAATGATCAATAGAAACTATGTCCACCTATGAATACGGGTTAGAACTGTGTATAGTGTTTCCAGTTCAGGAAATACATGTGGCTTGATTCCTATCAGCACAATATATGTAGTAATACATGGATCATAAATCTTGGGCCCAACTATAACAACCTAAAGAAAAAATTCACCCCAAATACATTGGTGATAATATATAGAAGCCCATTTTTCTACATATGAGTTAGATCTACATGCATTTTGTTTGTACATGGAATATACCTTGCACAATTTTTCACTTTAGTTCCCACATCCTTACATCATGACATTAAACTGCAAGGAAAACATCCTAGTCATATGAATGCAGAAACCTTCCAAATACCTGGATATGAGTATTGTTTTCCCTGTTAAAGAAAAAGAAGGAGAAGGTGGTCGAGACTTACGGAACGTGTAAGATTCTATGAGACACATGCTAATGTGACCATAATAAGGTCATAAAAAGGAACCATGTGTAGTAAATAGCCTACAAAATACCCTATTAAGTCCCTTAAACAAGTTCTTATGCTCTTTCAAAGGTAACCCAAACAACCAGTGATCACTCAATGATATCCATATGAGCTCCCCTAGGTCACTCGGTTTTCCAAGTGGTGGGTTCTTGACATCCCATAAAACAATCATTCGAATATAGGAGGAAATTTCTACAAGGTATAGGCCTCTTGCAGTCATAAAATTCACACAATAGATCACACATGGGGAGAATTATTGTACTTTAAAACATTCAAGAAAACTCTCTAGACCCTGATAATTTTTAAAAATGTCAATGGAAATTAAATTGAAAAGGAGGAGGGAGCCTCTCACAATCAAAAACATCACGCGACACAAGCCTAGAGATCCGAAAGACACCGTGGGAACTTGGTGACTTGTCCACTTCATCTAGAGAAAGCCCACTAGCATGTCATCTTAATCACGTGAAGGTCATTGAGTTTGTCTAGGTGACCTCGCACTCCCCCTATGGCTCCCTAAGTACAAATGGATGGAATAATCCATGAAATTCTTGCACATCCCCATAAGACCTTAATTGGTCACACTATGCACCACCTAGAGGTAGAGTAATTTTGTTGGACAATACTCATGAAATCTCACATGATACTCAATAATTGTAAAATAAACAATGGAAATAAAATGGGGAATAGGTGGGAACCTCTCATGGATGTAAAACACTTACAACATGATAAGGCCATCCGTAGAATGGTCTTGCAAGACCCCTTGAAAAGTCGACCAGATCTCACAAAGTTCCCCTAATAATTCATCCTTATCTTATGTAAATTCCAAAATAATTGACTCAAGATCACATGAAATCCTTTCAACAAGTTATTTGATCTCATGAAGGGACATGGGTATGTAAATATGACGATATGAAAGTCCTTCGGTGTACCCGCAATACTAAAAATAGTCCCCATTAATTGGAAATAGTCTTGTAAAAGAGGTGTTGATGGGACAGAGTCACAGTCACTAAAAACCTAGTGATTATCTTAGAGTGATCCAAAATAGAGACTCACAAAGGCCCGTGACATTGAATACCTTTTCCAAATCAAATCTGAATTCGCACAATATGAGCCACAAAAAGAGGTGAAAAACTAGGGTGGTGAGGATTATAAATCCACCACCCCATCATGAAAAATGCATGCCTAATTTCTAGATGAAGGGTTTCCCTTTTTCATTCAGACACATCGATTCACCCAATCACCAGAGTATATTTCTTGGATGGGATGATCTTATGACTTGAAAGTTTTCCATCATGTTATATACTAGAGAACATCCATAGAGACAATGAAACATGCATAGAAACTTCATGTGATCACCCATTAATCACATCAAGGATTAGTAGTGAAAAAATATAAGTAATTCACAGTATAAAGTCTAGAAAAAGGACTAAAGGATGAGAAACATAAGTAAATAACATATATTCTGATCATCATTCACTTTGCATGAACCACCTAGTTCATGAAATAGAACAAGAAAATGTATAATAGATCCTGTGAAACTCTTATGACATACTATTTGGATCTCATGAATTCCTCTAGACATATCAAGGAAAGTCACATAGTGCCCCTTGTAATTCCAAAATAGTTTTGTGAATCCCTTCAAGCTCACCATCCTAGCCATGCGGTGCTATTCAGACATGTCACCTAACCCATATGGAAGAATCATTTCATGTCAGTAGAGTCTTGTGGTAGCACCCAAACATGTCAACTGGGTCATGTGATTCCCTCCGAGCATGCCAGCCATTTCTTGTGATTCCCTCCAGCTATATCATACAAGACATGATATTCCCTCTATAAATCTCCACCATTACATTTTATATCCTCTGAGTCATGTTCAATTAACTCTCACGATGCCCTCCAAGTGTGTCTGCCAGCTCTTGCGATGAAACTTTGTCAAGACAGCTGGATCATGTGACACCCTCTGGACATGTCCTTTAGGATCATGCCATGGATTTTAGGATAAACTTTCTAGGTCTTGTGATTCCCTACAAACAATACAACCTTTATTATATAAAAAAACATTGGTAATTCCATCCATATTACGAGAATTCTTTTAGACAAGTCAACTAGATCATACAATTGTCTTTGGACATGTCAGATAGAAACTCTCTAACATGTAATGCAAGAAATCAAGGCCTGTCAGGTGGATAATTAGCAAATGTAAGGGAGAAAAGTATGAAAAATCAACAAGGGAATCCTATGATTTGAATAATTTTTCTATCCTCAGTGTGTAAGCCCTGGATATAAAGGAAAAATCAGTGTGTAATCCCCAATCAAGGGAACTATGATGACTATGATTCATGTTATAACTAGGATACCGAAGACACCTCCCTATGATTCTAGATCTATATTAATCTTCCAATGGATATCCCACTGCATAACTCCCATATCCATAAGTAATGAGAATGGCCATTATCCATCCCTTGTTTCAAACACTAAGCATAGTTCACATGGGATTAGGGAGTTTCAATAATTACCTTATCTACACAATAAACCTCTATCAAGCAAGGTAAAACTAAACGTGTATTCCCCGATCAGTGAAATAATATGATATTTCCCGATTACAAGGGAAACCTTAGAGTGTGAGTCTTGATGAACTAAACTATGATGAATCTTATTACTTCCATAAAAAGGATACTTAAGACATCTCATTGAATCTTGAGAGGTATAATAAACATCTATATTGATATACCAGTAAATAATTCCCACATCCATATACAATGATACTAATTACGTGTTATCCGTTTTTTCGCACACCGGGCATAGCTTGCATGGGATTAAGGTGTTTTGATAGTCTTATCATTCGCATCATGAATATCCACCAACCAAGTAAATACGAGTATGTTATTCTTAATAAGTGGCATGAAATAAACCTACCAAGTATGAGGGAATCTACATTGAGTCAACTCCCAATAGAATGAATGAACTACAAGGACATTGATTCCTACAATTTCCAACACACATAGGATGCCTTTGTAAGGCCTAAGATCAAATGAGATCCCACATTGGGGTAATAACTATCATGTCTCTTATATCTCAGCCATCGAGACCCAATCATTCCCATGGGATGAACATTCTACCTCATCTATTAGTGGACTAAGAAACCATATTAACTATGAAAACTCTAATTCTCTCTATAATCAGGATATGTAGGATTACCCCTAGGAATTGATCTTGAAATACGTGGTGCCTCATATCACTCATATATTTCCATTCTATATGATGTGAAACTGCTTGAGTTTAACAAACTATGTGGGTTTTGATTCCTATAATAACCATGACAAGTAGGACGCCTCATAATGGCTTAATCCCCTCCTCAAAATATTAACCGCCTCCCAGCGTGGGAGAAAATTACGAAGAGATTATTTATATTGATTCTGTACATAAGTGTCTACTTATTATTGGTAAACATATGAAGAATCTTAGATACATATAGATGGGTTCAATAATAAGATCCCCATATTCTCCAAAAAGAGAGACTTATCCCATAATCATTTTTAGGGAAACTAGTCCCATATTGGGATTAATAAGAGATTCATGAACATATCTTAAATATATAAGAGAGTTATAGAGTAGAAAAAATTACCCCCAAAGGGTATGATGAAATCTAACTCCCATCCACTAGACTAATGTGAGTCCCTAATTTCCATTAGGCATGAAAACCTAGGTTACCACCTGCCTTTGGAAGGAAGGTCTGTACTTAGTTACAGATGTGGGATCGTTATAGAGTTTCTATTAAAGGGAGAAAATGATAATATAATGTTAATGATTGTGCATTAAATAACCCCCCCACACACACAGTCGACCATTCAAACAAACCAGATCCACCTCGACAAGGATTACCCATCTCAATCTTTTCCCAATAAAAAACTCACCTTAGGTTCATAGATGACTCTTCATCCAGTATTGGATTCATATTTCAAGTAGATCAGAAGAGAAATTATGAATAGTTAAACACCCTGAAAACAGGAAGAATAATCTTACAAAAAATAGCATAACATATGAGAAGAGAAACATAGAATGGAAGGAAAAGGATTCAACATCATACCTGTGAAGATCCAATGCTTCTGAATGAAGTTTATTTAGAGTTCAGATGGAGGAGTAATAAAAAACCCTAGGTAAGGCTTGAAGGAGTGATTAGGGGAGAATGAGGGGTTATCATCCATTAAAAATGAGAAAAATAAAGTGGGAGGTGAGGTATTAATTTCATTAAAGGGAAAATATAGATTTACTGGAAAAAATGGAGGTGCATAGTTTGGCCGCATAGTTTGTCCAAACCGTGCACAAATTGTATTTCCTCCACTATCTAAAGAGGGACACCATGCGGTCTAAGTGCATGTTTTTCCTAACCGTGTGAAATATTTGTGCATGGAACTACCAAAAAAACTTATGAAACTTGCACGATCATGCTCAAAGGATCACACTACTGTCGAAAAACTATTTCCCCCCTACGCCCTTATGAAGTTTCCTATATAGTTAGGGAAACTATGCAGGTCATGATGCATGGTTTCTCCTTATAGTACAATATAGTTTTCTTCTCCAAATTTCAAGGTTTCGGGCTATGAAAAATTCAAAAAAATCCTCATGACCACTATGAATCTGTTAGGTAACATTATAAGGGCCACATTAATAAATTTATACAAAAAACAATGATCCATAACTTTGAGAAAAGTTTGGTCGTTATAACCTACCCTCCTTAAGGAGACTCATCCTCAAGTTATATTTTTTTCGGTAAAGTGGTATCATCTATGAAAAGCTTTATTCATTGAGTTCTTATATTAGCTTCCCACTCCTAGGTCTCATCGTGTACCTAGTTGTACTTCCATAGAATCAGTACTAAAGGGACCAACCTATCTTAGAGTGTCTTCACACTATGTTCTATGATATTCATTGGTTACTCCTCAAAGGAAGGATCCATATATAACTCAGAATCATCAATTTGAAAAATGTCCAATGGGTCTAGATAATATCGGTGAAGTTAAGATATGTGAAAGGTATTATGCATTGACAGGTATCTCTGAAGAAGTTTTATCTAGTAATCCTCTTGCCTGATCCATTTCAAAACCTAAAAGGGTCCAATGAATCAAGGATAAATATTACCCTACCTATGAATACATCTATTTCCCAACTTGAGTGAAACTCGCAAGAAGACCCAATCTCTGACCTCAAACTCAATATATCATTGATGTTGGTTGGAATATATCTGTTGTCTAGACTAAGTTGTCATAATGTACTTTATGATCAATTGGACCTACTCTATAGTCTATTAAATGAGATGTAGTCCATGAAACAATACCTCCCCTACATCTATCTAAAATAGAGGTGGTAAAAAAGTCATACCATATAAGGATTCATAAGGATCCATCTCAATGGTAGCCTAAAAGATATTATTACAAGAAAAATCAACAAAGGGTATATGTTTCTCCTAAAAACTATAATAATAACAAAAACATGTGTGGAGAATGTCCTCTAACACCTGAATTATGTGCTATGTATATCCATCAATCTATGGGTGATAACCCATTATCAGAAGCACCAGTGTACCCAAAGTATTCTAAAATCCCTACCAAAACTAATACATGAAGCGATAATCCCTATCATATATGATAGATTGTGGAGCTCCATGAAGGCGTGAAACCTCCTTGATGTAAATACTCTCAAGATCATATTCCAATAATGTCACATGAAAAGGTAAAAAGTGTGTGACCGTCTTCAAATGATCAATAAAAACCCAAAATATATCACTTCCTCAAGGTGATATGGGTAAACTAATTACGAAGACCATAAGAAACATCATCCCATTTCTACTTGGGAATGGACAATTGATAAAAACGTCATGATGGTCACTAATGTTCTACCTTCACCTACTGATAGGTTGAACATCAAGTAATGAATCTGACAATCTATCATGTCATAGCAGGAAAACAATACTGGTGAAACAAGTCTCGATACATATTGGTGAAACCGGGATGTACTTCCCAAACTGAGGCATGAGATTCCCATATAAACTCCTCTCTAATTTTTGTTGGTATCGATAAATTCCCATGAAAGAGTAAATTCTCATCCTCATCCATAGTACAACCAGAAGACGTATCCTCATCTAATATACTCACACTCAACACTAAGCCCTTAGGATCAGAACACTACCTCATCCTCAATTGTTCTATAAGGGTAGAGGCCACTACTAAGGCTGAGAGGATAGTCTTCCAATGATCCTCATGAACCTCAACATGCATATCTAAATATAAATCCATGATATACCACTCACCATTGGATTCATGAACTACATTTTTCCGAGCCTTTAGGTTTAGAGCATCAACTATAACATTGCCTATCCAATACATGTAGGAAAGATCAAAATTGAAGGACTATAGATACTCAACCAATCTGGGATGCCCGAGATCTAGATCACAATGTGTGGAGATGTACTTGCGGATTTTTTGATCAGTGAATACCACAGAATACTCTCTAAGTAGATAGTGCCTCCAATAATGTAAATAATGTAAAACAACAGCTATCCCGAGATCATGAATCGGGTAATTACACTAATGAGGCTTCAACTAAAAAGATCCATAAACGAAACTCACACTTCTTTCATTAGAAAAACTCCTAGCTCCACAAATAATGCATTATAGTAGACTGTTAGGGTCTTACATGGCTCCAGAAGAACTAGTATCAACACTGAAAACAAATAAACCATCAACTCATGAAAGGATTATTCATAATATTCTGGCCATATGAATTTCACACCCTTTTCAGTCAGACTGATAAGAGGAACTGTAAGGTGTGAGAAATCATGGATGAAGAATCTGTAATACCCATCTATCCAAAAAAAAATTGTATTTCAATGAATTTATTAGGTTTCTCCCAGGAAATTCGAGCTCTCACTTTCCCTAAGTCTACTGAAACATCTAATTATAAGATGATATAACCTAGGAAGTGGACTTTATCAATCTCAAGGTTGAATTTACTAAGCTTGGTATAAAGTTGAATCTCTCTTAGTGTATTCAAAACGATCTCAAGATATTGGGAATATTCATGTCGAGAATGAAAATACACTAAGATATCATTCAAAAAGACTACAAAAAATGAATCAAAAAATGGGTGAAAACCCCAATTCAATATATCCAAAAAGACTATAAGCGTGTTTATGCAATCAAACGATATGACTAGGTACTCATAAAGACCATAATTTCTCTGAAAATCCATAAAAGGTATTGATTAAGATATAAAATGCACATGATGATATCCCGAATTCAAATAATTCATTCAAAATACCTTAACTCTTCAGATATGATCAAAGTGGTCACCTATTCAAGGTAGTGAATAATTATTCTTTACCGTAAACTAGTTCAATCTGTGGTAATTCACATAAATCCTAAGGGTACCATCCACCTTCTTGTCATAGAAGACCAGTGAACCCCAAAGAGACATGATGGGGGAAAATCAATCCTTTATCCTCTAGATCCTAAAACTATTTATTGATCTTCATAATCTCCATAGGTGTCATCCTATAAAGAGAAATGGTAACTCGTGATGCTCTTATAACAAGATCAATAGTGAATTATACCTCTCTAACCAGAGGTATAGTAGAAATGGAATCCATAAATACATCCCTAAAATGATCCACCATAGGATGGAAAATAGTAGGAAGTAACCCTTTATCATCCAATAATATAATGGAAAACAAGGCTATCACTTTTCATAGCCCCTGATGCTCAACTCTTGATTTCTTACCTTTGATATCCCATTCTCCCCTGTGTATCTGTCTACTACCCTCTGGTGATATAAACGCCACCGTATGAATATAGAAATCAATATTGTATTGATTGGAACCAAAACAGTCCTTCTCGATGATCACATGATAACCTGTAATGATGAGGAATAAAATATTCCTTATAAATAGATATTCAACAATATCAAGTGTAAAATATTTACACTGGCGAATTCCCTCTGATCGAATACCTAACAAGGAATCTAGATTCATCATGCCACATAATTACTATATCTTGAGGCCCATAATCTCCATGGTCATCTTAGATATAAATGAGTGAGATGTGATTGTTTCAAATAAATTATAAACAAATGTAGAGTCTACTAGAATAGTACCTCAAACAGTATATGGTCCATTGCTTTGCTCCTCTAGCATAGGATGCACTACATGTAACTATCCCATACCATAAACCTAATTCATAGACTGAATACCCTAAGTAAGACTTCTCTTCTAGCTCTAATAATCTTGTGTATAGTTTCCACATCCTTGACCACCACCTCATCTTGAGCAGTCGGTGGTATATCAACTGCCTTCCTAGTGTGATACTACTAGCCCCCTACATGATTTTAAGGTAGGTGTAGATCCACACATTCTAGGAACTAATGGAATGGTACTAAAAAAGTGTTGGATATGACCCATTATACCACATCATCTACATTATATTGGATCACATAAACACTTTAGGTTTGTATATCCTGGCTTCGCGTACTAGTGACATATGAGGAAGATGTCAGTTCGAGTTGTCTGACTACTGCTACCTTTGTAATGAGACTCTAAGTGAAGCTTGTTTCCACTAGAAGAAATGTTAATAGATATAGTTTTTGAACCACCCTAGTTTCCACCATCATCTTCTGTCATATTCTTCTCAGTAAAAAGGGGTTGGTTGATTATCTAAAAAATAATTGTCAACTGAAAGATGTTGAATTGTGATAGGATGGCGTATGTGAACCCATACTCAAATATTCTCCAAGTAATAAGATCCAAAATAAAAAGAGTAGGAGAAAAATGATGCAACTTAGTGAAATTAGTAGAAAATTACATACCAGATAGGGCTCCTAGTAAGAGATTCATGAATTCTCTAGCCCAGTACGCCATCATTGTTAGTGGAAATAAGTAATAATAAAAGATCATCTGGAAATCTATACAGAATTTATTTCAACGTCGATATATATGGGTAATAAAATCCCACCATCTCTTTAAAGAATAACATATAATATAAGTAGGAATCTCTATTTTCCTCTCTTTAGGAGTCTCTAGATGTTGGAAAATAGAAAGCATGACCTCTCTCCATGAATCTGTAGCCTGAGGTCCTCAATCCAATGAAAAAGAGGGATAATTATATTGCTGAAACTCTCAAGATAACTCTACCAAATTAGGGTAATTTCAAGAAACACATTTCATATATTACATCATACTAAATAATCCCTCACAAAATTGGGTATTAGTTCCCATATTAAGAATAATAGGTGGTTCTATAGGTGGAACTGTGGGAGGAATTATAAGTAGCTCAGATCCCACCACCGCAGGTTAATGGTCATCAACACATTTCATGTATATGACTTGGGTCTTCATGGTTTCATAATTACATATTTCAAAATTAATTCCTCATAAGATAATCTAATATTTTAACAAATTATAGATGGATATCTAGGACTTTCACACAGGCTTTCTATGAAAATATCACACCTCCCAACCTACTTATAAAATCTTCGTCTAGGTGTTAAAGGAAACCACCATAGGATATAATAATATAAGATACACTTTCATCTACCCACTAATAAGGCCATGTTTGGGTCTAGGTCTCATATCAGACAGTAGGGGTTCTAGTATATAGAGTGTCAATTGCAAGGTATAGGGAATAATACCCATTAATTTGAAATTGGAATCCCCATTTAGTGGTAATAATTTTAATTTAAAAGTTTAAATTTGATTTATTTTATAATATATTTTATATAATACAGATATCACAATCCAAATTTAGTAGCTCCAGGACCCATATTACGGTATAATCAGATAATTAATTGGTCATCACCAATATATGTGGGAAAAAACCATTTAAATTGATGTTCTCAATTTAATTAATCCAATTATATTCTCCTTGCAATAAACGTCTACAAATATCAATATATAATAACCATGGAACAAACTATATTCAATAGAAAGATTCACATAGAATGTAAATGTGGAATTAGAAAATTCATGGCATATTAGTATTGAAGTACCAATAATTATGCATGTAATTAACACCATCATTTCATTAATCCATGGTAAAAGAAATTTAATTTCAATACTACCAGTATTAATAGCATCAAAAAACATGTGCATCACCCAATGGCGAATTCATATCAACTATAAAAGTTGAAAAATCATAACATCCATTACCCATGCTAGGTAATTTGGGTTTCCCCTATACATAGGTTATCTAATCCTAGGAACAATCTTATTACCAAATTCCATAATCTTCTAATATTATGTATAATACCCAAAAAACAAGACAAAATAAAAAATAAGGCTCTAATACCACTTTTTAACATCCCGGCCTGATGTCTACTCAACCAGGGTCCCAAGATGGTGTGTCACATTTCCTCAAGCAGGCCTCCCTGTATGATAGAGCCTTCCAAATAGCAACAATGGTATAAGGTGGTATAGTGGGAAGACTATACCCTCATATCAGATTAGCATGGATGATATCATAAATAATATGACAACAAAGAAATCATTTATAAACATATACTATAACAACTTGACTGTTAACCCACTGTAGTGGAATCATGATATAACATAATGTCACAATTAAAATAAATATGATAAAATGAAAAAGTGTAAATAACCAAGAAATTGTAATAATATAAAAAGAAATTTTTTTTGAGTCATATATATGATAATGTCATGTCATGTAGATATAAAAAAGGGGGAAACATGGGACATGCATATACAACTTTCTGCACACAAATAAAAAAGGCCAAAAGACTAATCCACTGGAATCTTGAGAAAATGATTGATCCTATACTCCCATTATCTATACTATACGATAAAAAATCAACCATATGTATCAGGTCACTTTTCCTTATCCATACATGTAGACAAGTAATCTACTCGAGTATTAAAGGCTTCTATAGTAGGGTATAAGATAAAATCCTCGTAGGCCACCACCAATATAATTTAAAAATAGTCCATCTTTCATACATAACTATGAAGTGTGATAGTATGAACAATAATAAAAATTTCTTAATAAATAAGTTCCAGTCATCTCAGGTTCCATCTAGACACCTCTCCAGCTTTACCTTCTTCAGCATAGGCTGAGGTGAGAGTCTGACCAGTAACCATATATATAGTAATAATATATGTAGTTTAATTATATACTGTATCCACTTATATGAACTAAGTATAATAGGATTTCAATAGGAATATACCTAGATACTAGGTGCTGGAGGGACTCATGGCCTAACTCAGGCATTTATAACCAGTCTAACGAGCCTATAAGATCATATAAAGGGTACATGCCCATAATATTATAATGAATGTGAGTTATCTTGAGCAACACTTAAGATAGGTGGAGTGATAAATCATGACCAAATCCCAAGGTAAGGGAATTTGGAGCATCATTCCCATCACCCAGATGTAATTATAAGGGTGGGAGTCATCATGCTCAACACTCGATGTAAGGGAGAGTGAAATATCATGCTCAAAAATTCCCTTAACTATCATTCACTAGTTAATTAAAATTTCATAATCATAATATTAGTGATGACATAAGGGATCACCGCTAATAAATTATACTAATCAAGACCAATTCAACCAAGGGTGTCCCATAACAAAAAATTCACATTTTATAGTTATATAACACGAGGCGTAGCTTATACTCCCATTTATATTCAATATAAACAATCCATTTAATTAATAAAGACATGGTAGTTGTTAATCAAGGTTAATACAAATACTTATAAGGTGTTTTTATCCACTGAAAAATTATATGAATATGGGAAATTCTATTTCCAATCTAAGCTAAACACTTAGGTAGTGTTTCTCTATGTAAAAAAATGATATAAAGTGGGTATTTCACCTGACACACCCAAATGGGTGGATATGATTTAGGTAAACATCCTATAAGAACTTAGAAAGGGTTTATGGGAGTATAATAACATGTTTTGATCAATTTAAAATGAAAGAACACATTTTAAAAAAATGTGAAAAAATGGATATTGTGTGGAAGAACATAGGAGCTATGAAATCAACTTGAATTTTAGGGAAAACAACTAGACTACCTACCTTCGGGTCATAGATGACTCCTCATCCAATATCAGCATTAGATTTTAATTATATCATAAGAAAAATGAAGAACGTACCAATTCCCTAAAAATATGTCAAATGAGCTCACGCCAAAATAGTGAAATAGATGGGAATATAATATTAGAACCAAAGGAAGATGAATCGATAACTTACTGATGTAGATTTAATGATTCTAATGACACTTGATTTGGAGTTTGGATGGAGGAGTAATCAGAAACACTAGGTAAGGCTTGAGGGAGAGCTCATAGATAAGGGGGGTGTTCATCCACTCGAAATGAGAGAAATAAATAACGAGGTTAACATTTAATTTAATTAATGTAAAAAATGTAATTTCAAAAAAAAGGAGAATAAGGTTTGGCCACATGATTTGGCCAAACCTTGTGCAAACCATGCCACCTCCACTTTCTAAAGAGGTAACACACACAATTTTCCTAACCGTGTACAAGCCATGTGCATGGAACTATCTCGAAACCTTTGAAATTGGCATGAGTGTTCACATGGGATTTCATGATTGCAAATAAAATTTGTGGCTCCCTATTCCCTTATGAAGTTCACCACATGGTTAGGGAAACCTTTCAGATTGGGCTACAAGTGTCTCATAACTGTGTAACCCAACTTGATTCTCCAAATGTGGTAGCTCCATGCTCTGAATAAGCCATGGACACCCTCATGACCTCTGTTACTCCATTAGGTAGCATTACAAATAAAAAATTAAGGAATTTAATCCAAAAAAAAAACAATCTATACCTTTGAGAATATTTGGATGGTTATATTGGTTGGGATGTGATTTATGATGCATGCTTCGATAAATAAAAAATGTTTTATTTAATTTTATTTGATATCTATATATATGAAATTGATTCGTATCTAATAAAAATGGGTAATTTCAATGTTATTTATATAAATTGAGAAATTTTTCATTATTCCAGGTTTTATTTAAATTGGATCTTATCTGAGTTTATCTAACAAAGACATCTTATGTAACACTTTGTGGGATACTACTAGGATTGTTTTTTCTCACACCCTACACATACCCTCAGTTGTGTGTATACCTTGTTTTATATAATAAAGGAAATGTAAAATCACTGCATGGAGGTGGTGGTTTTCATGATTCACAAGGCATGAATATCTGGTGGTGAGATGGTAGGACATTATCCATGTGTCACATGGTTTATCCATTATCACTTTTCTATAAACTTGGTTTTTTTGGATCTTGTATGTTTGGTTAACTCATTTGGGCCTTTATGATTTTTATTCCATTATTTTTTTGTTTATAAAAAGTTTTATTATTCCCTTTCCCTCTCTTGTATATGTATTTCTTGTTAGTAATTTCCTTTTAACTTAGTCAAAAATCATTCCCAAAGGATTTTCTTAATGGCCAAGTTCTTTTCATTAGCTCATGGGGATCAATAATTCCCTTTAGGCTTTATCATGGATTGGGTAGGTTTCCAATTATAGTGGGTTATCTGGGTTTGTTCATGAAAATTTGCATCAAAATAGGGTTTTATCAACGTTTTCATGTCATGGTAGTTTTGGTAGACATGAGATAGGATTTTTTGGAATCAATGGTTAGGTTGCGCATGAGTTCCTAACTAGATCTCATCCTGATGATCCTTGAATTTCTATGGCATGTTAGGATAAATGTCTTCAATATCGTTTTTTGATATATTATGGATTCTAATCTTTTATTATATTAATTTTAATTGATATTATTTCTCATTTTATGGTCTCATTTATTTCTTTTATGCCTGGAACCATGCCTCCAAAAAGACTTCCAGGAGATCCTTAGGAGGGTTCGGTAGAATATGATCCTCAAAGGAAACATCCAATAGATCAGAACCTTTTTGTGGATATTTTATGATTAGTTCATGCATTGGACCAAAATCTGTCACTTGATCAGACTCGATTGAGGGTGGTGAAACTAAGAGTAGGAGGAGACAAATGATGATATTAGGGGTTTCACTGCTATAATCTACCATTATTTAATGGGAAAAGTGATCCTCATGAGGTGGAGGACTAACTAGATAAGCTTGACCAAATCCTTGAATTATTGTAAACACCAGAATATGTAAAAGATAAATGTGTTCCCTTTATGCTTGATGTTCATAGATAGAGGTGGTGGGATAATATAGTTTAGGAAAACCAGTATGAGGGATTATAATGGAAAAACATTAAGACCATATTATTTGTACAGTTCTACCTCAAATTATTGTATATGAAATAGTCTTTTGAGTTTCATTCCATTCATTATATTTATTTCTTAGTGTCAGAATATTCCCATATCTTTGATAAGTAGTTTTTTCTCCTGAGGTTGTTACGAAAGAAAATTTGAAGGCTCAGAAAGTCCATATGTGATTTCATCATGATAGTTTTTAATAGGTATTCAAGCAAATGGTGACCACTTATATAGAAATTTTAATCAAGTATATGATATAATAGTATAACCTAGTAGGAAAGATGAGCTTGATTGGATACTATTCTCCACCTAGCGATTTATTTAACGGATCACATGGGAATAATATCAAATGGATTGAGATATGTGAAGGTTGAGGGAGTGGTATCTATTAGTGGTGGGATTCCACAAAACCATCAGTAATAGTTAACAGTGTCTCGTTATCTTTCTACTAGTGTAGAAAGAAATGGAACACGAAGTGTTATTTCCACACAACTCTGAAGGATTGTAGTTCATGATGATGTCATGGTCATCTACAGAGGTTTTATCTAGCTTTATGTGCACCCTATTATGGTTTGAGTTCTTTGGATATAATGAGATCTATGATGTAATCAAGTATTTCCAAAACCCCAAATACTCAAGACTCATGCCTCTAGGGTGAAGAAAATATATAAAGTGGTGGTAACTCTAGTTGAATTTGGTATGAGTACAACTATAGTGAGAGTTATTATATTTGTTCCATTTTCCCTAGAAACTGCCCTGTTCTACATAGGTGCCTCACACATTTATATTTTTCTATTGTTTTTAATTTTTTAAAAATCCTCTGAAACTCATGTTATATATAATATAACAGATGATTCCTATTGAAATGAAAAAGTGATAGGTGTTTGGATTTAATTCATGTTCTCTTTTTATATATGGTGTTGAGTTAGTATGGTAATTTCTAGAGCATGATTAAGATCTCTTTGATTTCATTATCATGATGGACTGGTTGGTTTATCATAGGGATAACATTGACTATTATCATTGGTGTGTGTCACTATTTGTTTCTGATGGGACCTCTAGAGTGTTTCAGGGTGAGTGGGATCTATTTTCTAGTCATGTGGGAACTTCCCATCTAGAGATTAAGAATTTGGTATCTACTTGTGTGGTTACCCTTAATGTTGTATCTTATATTTCTGACCCTACATTGTTGGTTTGGTAATTTCTTGAGGTTTTACCAGATGACTTCTCTAGTATTTCTCTAAAAATGGAGGTTATTTTTTTAGTTGACATGGATCTTGAATATCAGAAAATATTTATTACTTCTTTTTGAATGGAGCTAGTTATATTTAAGGAAATCAAGATGAAGTTGAAGTTTTCTAAGATAAATGTTTCCTCTATCTTTGTTTATCTCCTTGGGTAACCCTAGTTTTATTTCTAGAGAAGTTAAACATATCACTTTGTGTCTATATTTATTATTGAAATATTATTTGTGTGATGATCAATAAAAAAATACCCCTTCCCCCGTATTGATGATTTGATTGATCAGTTAAAAGGGGAAAGTTGTTTTTGAAAATTTACATTGGTTTGGTTTATCATCAGCTATGAGTTAAGAAGTCAGATATATCGAAAACTTCTTTTTGGAGTAGGTATGTACACAATTAATATCTTGTGATAGTGATCAGACTAAATAATTCTCCTGCATTTTTAGGTCACTGATGAATAAGATATGCCCCCAATACCTAGATTCCATTGTTGTTTTATTTGTGGATGATATTATGGTTTATTCAATATTTGAGGAAGATCAATGGAATAATATAATATTTATTTTGGGGATCTTAATAATCCATTTGTTTTTGTTCTATGATATAAAATTGTGATTTTTGGATCTGGGATACGATGTTTTTAGGGTATGTGGTTTCAGAACAAGGCATCTTAGTTGATCCGAGAATAGTGAAGGTTGTCATATCAGGGGAAGATCCATATAATTTATTTGATATATGAATATTTTTTAGTCTAATTGGATACTATTGGTTGATTTTGAAATAATTATTAAAGATTGAATCACTATTAACTGTTCATACCATGAAAGGGATGAAGTTATTGAGGGCTGAAAAGTATTAGACATACTTTGATGAGTTGAAATGATGTCTAACATCATATCTTGTCTATCTCTAACTATAAGATGGTTAGTGCTATGCGGTGTATTGTGATGCTTCAGTTGCAGGTATCATATTTGTGTTTGTAAGAACCCGGATCTTGTTTTAGAGGTATGGACTTCTTCTTTTCCTTTTTCTTTAGTGTTTTTGAAAAAATATGGGAAATGGGGAAAAATCCTGAATTTTGGAAACTACACCCCATGTATTTTTCCACACACCGTGTACTTTTGGCCATGTTGGGATAAGTACACAGGGCGTGTAGCCTCGCCGGTGAAAAAGGGTGTAGGAACCGACTACACGCCGTGTAGAGGTCCTTTACACGCCGTGTAGTCAGTCGGCAGGGTAAAAAGTATGGTTGTGGAGTCACCGCCATCTGGGCGACAGTACACGCCATGTACTTGGGAGTACACGCCGTGTACTCTTGTCGGCAGATGAACAGTGTGGCGGTTCCGCCAAATGAACAGTTAAATGAAAGGAGTACACGTCGTGTACTTTGTTTTTCGGGCTTAAAACAGGCAGTAGCCTCCTCATTTGGTAGAGGAGGTGTTTGAGCCGTTTTGGAGCCAAAGGAGGAGGCCAGATCTTTGAAGAACCGCCGGGCATTCGTCTGGAATCCGATTCCGTCTCGGACGATCCCGTTGGAACCGCACGGGTAAGGGTTGTCCTCTCTTGGTACCATTATTTCCAATTATTCTCCCAACGTAATTTATTTTCATTTGAATGGGGTTTTTTCATTGTCATATCTATGCCGTACTTGGGTGTTTCTGGAGTCGGTGTTCGGGTATAGCATTCGTTGACGTTTACGGTAGGTGGCTTGGTGTTTATTTTCCAACTGTTGTGCGTTTTTGTGCGTTTTTGTGCGTTTTCGTGCCACGAACCCATGTTGGGGTGTCGTGTGGCTGAGGCTGTTGCTATATTTAATGCCTAGAATTGCATAGGTGATTAAATGGTGATAATAAAATGATGTTTGGGATCGTTGCTTGGATCCAGGACCATTCCGAGGGGTGTGTTCCTCTGTTTAGCCGTTTGTCCAGGATACCTGAGGGTATGCCTTAAATGTAGTAACTGTAGAATTGCCTTGAGAGGAATTGCTTGTTTACTGCATTTTGATATGTTGGGCATGGCCCGGTTACCTGTTTAGCCTGAGGGCATTGTTGTGATTAGCCTGGGGGCGTGACTATTTTAGCCCGAGGGCTGTCGTTATTCCGCCTGAGGGAAACCTTTAGTGGCTGAGGGCTTGACTTCTGTGCCTGAGGGCGACACTTCGTATGCCTGAGGGAAAGAATTTCTATTAGGCCTGAGGGAAAAACCTGCGGGTTGGATTCTGTATGGCCTGAGGGAAAGCCTGAGGGTGTGGTTACTATTTTAGCCTGAGGGCACGGTTCTAGTTGGCCTGAGGACTTGGTGCTATTGAGCACAAAAATGTTACTAAATCAAAGGAATTAAATGAATAATAAAATGACAATTTAACTGTTAAGTTAGTTACTTTTGAGTAATGCTTATTTATTGCATTTTACTACTGCACACTTGTTGCATGTTTTACACACAGTTGAGAACGGGCCTTTGGTGGGTGCCTACTGAGATATATTTCTCACACCCTGTTTGGGTCACTCTTTTCGGCCCAAATAGATTACGTTGCTGCAGGTGTAGATAGGGGAAAGAGTCCCTATACAGGTACTTGACTATTGCTGAGAAGTATGAGGGCATGGGACCGAGCCTAGGCTCACGATGCCGTTGCTAGCTGTTTTTCTTGCTTTGCTGTACTCTGTTTTCTGCTGTACTGTATGATGTATAACATGTTCTGGCTGTTTTCCTAGAACTTGAAACATGTAGCATCATCACTTATATACTATTAGTTATATCCACTACTGTAGTTATTTCATTTGTGTATGTTCACTGCTTCCGCTATTGTTGAATGTTATTTTGGTATTCCGCTGCACTACACTTTGACAAATGAGGGTATAGTTTTCCCACTATCAGACCTGGGCCCTCACTGCTAGTCGGAAGCCTCTGGAGTTTGGGGAAATGCGCTTGAGGTCACGTGGCGAACCAGGCTCGGGGCACCCGTTGCGTGGTACCCAGGTCTGGGGCATTACAAAGTGGTATCAGAGGCAAATTTCTTTTCTTTGACTTACTATTTGGAGCCGTAGTCAGGGATAGGACGGAATGGTAGTTGGTAATAAGCTGTGCCTAGGCGTAGCTAACCCGTGTACGGGGAAAATCCAGTCTACCTCGTATTTTGCATTCTTTGGATTTTTCTATTTTATGGTTGATATGTTTTCACCGTTGGGTGACGCAGTTGGATTGTGCTGGTTATATTTTATCTGTGGGTCCTATTTAGTTGCAACCCGATGAGATGAGGGTATTCTGTCTCATGCATCATATAGGCACATGCTAGATATCACATGTCATTCATAGTTTCCATGCCATGTAGGTGCATTAGAAATTTGCATGTTGTTGTGATAGTTGTTGTGCTAGGAAAGCATGTTGTTGTGATAGCTGCTTGATAAATACCTGCCTTGTGATATGGTATTTTTGTTTGAGCTTGTTTATAGAATGGATTCCAATCTTTGGTCTTTGGGGAGTATGGGCCCCTATTGACCGGAATTTGGTGGATCATTGACTGGTTATTGGTTATAACACATATAATATGTCAAACTTTGATTCGTGGGGAGTATGGGTCCCCACGGGTCGGAATTTTTCACTTAGGTGTTGTTTTCAGTATTTTCTGGGGTCCGGAGAAGTTTCTGAGGCATACTATCCGAAAAACTCCGAATACACGCCGTGTAGGACCTCATACACGCCGTGTGTTTTCTTTTGTCTGGGAAGAAAAAAATGAACTTTTTGAGTACACGCCGTGTACCCTAAGTACACGCCGTGTAGTCTCTTCCCGTGTCACAAACCGTGCGGGCGACGACACGGGGTAGGGAAGAGGTTGGGTAAAACATGCCGTGTAGGTATGTGCATGCCGTGTAGTGTTGACCCGGAGTCCGGCAGTGTAACTAATAACACGGGTCGGTGAACTCCTTCACAGAACACGCCGTGGAAATAATGAACACGCTGTGTTGTGAAACCTGGGGACTCGGCCGTGTAACTAACAAACACGGGCCGGTGTCACCGTTTCTTGAACATGCCGTGTACCTTTGGAGGACACGCCGTGTAGTCTTGTCTGAGGATAGAACATGTGGAGTTAATCCGAGTAGTCGGTCACGTCACAGACGACACAGGCAGTTGGAAAATAACACCGTACATGCCATGTAGGTATTATACACGCCATGTAGTTTTGTTGAACAGAAGCCGTGTGGCTTAGCCGTGTAGAAGGACCCGGGCAGGGGAAAGGAAGACAAGTACATGCCGTGTAGTCATTGTACACGCCATGTAGTCTTGTTTTGCCAATTTTGGATACCTTCTTCCTCTTGTTACATTTGTGGTTCCTTCGCTTTCAGTCTTAATAATCTTGAATCTGAGGCGTGCTTTTGAACTTGTAGAGTCATGCTGCCTAGACGACCGTGGGTTGTTCGCCGAGAGAGCGGCGACGATTATACTCCAGAGATGGTGGGCCATGGGCTACCAGTTGATTCACCAGTAGAGCCAGATGCGGCACCAGCTGTTATATCGGACACAGGCGTGGAGGCGCAGTTCCGTGAAGGCTTATTGTGGTTCATGCAGACCTTTCAGGGAGCACCGCAGGCTGCCACATCTATGGCCGAGCTGAAGCATATCTTTCAGTAGAAGCATCTGCCTACGTTTTCAGGGGATGGTGGACCACAGGCTGCAGAGTCTTGGCTAGGATCGATGCAGACTATTTTCGAGCATCTTGAGACGCCTCCAGGGCAGAGGGTCAAGTTCGCGACTTACATGCTGCGTGATTCTGCCAAGAAGTGGTGGGATGTTACCACCCAGTCAGAGAATCACAGGTACATGGCGTGGGAGGATTTTCAGATAGTCTTCTATGACTTCTTCTTTCCCGAGATGCTGAGGGCAGATAGAGCTCGAGAGTTCATGAATCTGCAGCAGGGCACTATGTCAGTGATGGACTATTCTGCTCGTTTTATGGAGCTTCAGTGCTTTGCACCCATTCTGGTGGGTGATGAGACACTGAGAGCCAGAAGTTTTGAGGATGGTCTTCGGTATGACATCCGAGCGCTCGTGAATGTTTTCAGGTTGCCTACTGTACACGCGATTGTGAATCAGGTGTTGATTACAGAGAGGAACCTGCGAGAATCTAGTGGTGTGGGCCAGGGTGGTTCAGTACCAGTTACTGGTACTATTTCTGCTGGCAAGAGGAAGAGACAGATGGAATTCTCTCAGGGCGGCAGTACCAGCCAGGAAGCTTCTTCAGGTGGCCCGATTAGGTGCTACGAGTGTGGAAGAGAGGGGCATAAGAGGCCGCAGTGTCCACGAGACCCAGTGGAGTGCCGAGCTTGCGGAAAGATGGGTCATCTACAACGCTTTTGCAGGGCGTTTCTACTAGTGGCTAGTGAGAGGGGTTCTGTGCAGACTCCACGTGCGGGAGTAGGACCAGTGGCTTCTTACCAGTCAGGGAACTGGAATACGTCAGGGTGTGTAGGCAGAGATGGTGGTCGTGGCCGTGGTAGCCAGACACCAGGATCTCAGAGGCAACAGGGCGGGACAGCTCAGGGTAGCCAGGCTGTGTTGCAGGGCCGTGGCACTGGACAGGCATATGCAGTGCAACAGACCCAGCAGGAGTAGGATCCCGGACCTTCGACAGTCAGAGGTACTATTCTAGTAGCTTCTGTCTTGTCTTCAGTACTTTTTGATACGGGTGCTACACATAGTTTTATATCAGTACCCGTTGTGGAGAGCCTTGGGCTCAGTGTTTCTACTTCTTCTGATATCTTGACGCTAGAAACTTCGTTGGGGACTAGGACGGTTGGTGTGCATCAGTGTAAGGAGTGCCCCCTTGAGGTTGGTGGGTGTCACTTCCTTTGGGACCTCTATGTCCTAGAGATGACGAGCTATGATGTCATTCTCGGGATGGACTGGTTGGTTCCCTTCCAAGCTTTTGTAGACTGCTATCATCACATGGTGTGTTTCACGTCACCAGAGGGCGGGGAGTTTCTATAAAAAGGCGAGTGGGATGTTCAGGCGAGTCGAGCTGGACCAGAGCATCATGGGTGAGGTGGATTCACAGCCCAGATTGTGAGCTTATATCTGGATGACCAAGGGACTTGTCAAACGGATTAACCTCCAGTTGTTGATCGTTTCAAGGATGTCTTCCTGGATGACTTTTCAGGTCTACCTCCGGTGTGTGAGGTTTATTTCTCTATCGAGCTTGTTCCAGGAGCAGCACCGGTGTCCATTCATCCTTATAGGATGACCACGCCTGAGTTGCAAGAGCTCAAGAGGCAGTTAGAGGAGCTACATGCAAAGGGTTTTATCTGACCCAGTACTTCTCCTTGGGGTTCTTCGGTCCTCTTTGCGAAGAAGGCGGATGGTACCCTTAGGCTGTGTGTGGATTATCGAAAGCTGAACCAGTTGATGGTTAAGAACTGATATCCCTTGCCGAGGATTGATGATCTGTTTGATCAGCTTCATGGAGCACGAGTGTTCTCGAAGATTGACTTGAGATCCGGATATCATCATCTGCGTGTTAGACCATCTGATATACCTCTCAATACTTTCAGAAGTAGGCATGGTCTATATGAGTATACAGTTATGCCGTTTGGACTCATGAATGTGCTAGCAGTTTTCATGGCTCTGATGAATCGTGTGTTTCATCCATATCTTGATTCATTTGTGGTAGTATTCGTGGAAGACATCTTGGTGTACTATCACACTCGACACGACCATGCCACCCATCTTGAGATATTATTGAGTACACTTAGAGAGCATCACCTTTATGCTAAGATCTCGAAGTGCCACTTTTGGATGGACCAGATTCACTTCCTGGGTCATATCATCTCAGAGGAAGGAGTTTAAGTAGACCCAGAGAAGGTGAGAGCAGTAGTTTCCTGGGATCAGCCTAAGAATGTGTTTGAGATACGGAGTTTCTTAGGGCTGGATGGTTACTACAGACGTTTCATACAAGACCTCTCCTGCTTAGCAGCACCACTGACAAGTCTGACTAAGAAGGGTGTGAAGTTCATTTGGTCAGAAACTTGTATGACAACTTTTCAGGACCTGAAGGGAAGGCTGACATCAGCACCGATCCTGATATGCCCAGAGCAGGGGAGGAGCTGTACAGTTTACTGTGATGCATCAGGGATTGGGCTGGGAGCTGTTTTGATGTAGGGCGACCGAGTTGTGGCGTACGGGTCTCGGCAGTTGAGGCCACATGAGAGGAATTACCCGACGCACGATCTTGAGTTTTCTGAAATTGTGCATGCATTGTGCTTTTGGAGACATTACCTGTTGGTAGAGCATTTTGTTGTTTTCACTGACCACAAAAGGCCTCAAGTATATCTTTACTCAGAGTGACCTGAATCTGAGGCAGAGAAGGTGGGTCGAGTACCTACAGTCCTTCGATTTTGATCTTGCCTATACACCTGGTAAAGGTATTGCAGTAGCCGATGCACTGAGAAGGAAGACTCAGATACATGCAGTGCAGGAGGCCAGTGGTGAGTGGCATCTTATGGCCTTGTTCTCTGAGATGCATCTAGAGGTGCATGACAGTTAGGGGAAGACTTATATTTCCTCGTTAGCTATGACTTCTACCCTCCTGGACAGAGTGAGGATGAGGAAGCTATCGGTTTCAGAAGGCCTTGTTCTACGGGAGTCGGTGGAAAGTGAGGACCCTCCTCCCGGTTGGACGATAGGCGATGACAGGGTTTTGCGTTTCCATGGATGTGTATGGGTTCCAGGGGATATACGCGAGGAGTTGATGAGAGAGTTTCATGCTTCAGCTTGGGCAGTTCATCCCAGGGTTACCAAGATGTACCGAGACTTGAGACATCAGTACTGGTGGCCGGGTATGAAGAGAGAGATAGCTGGTTTTGTTACGAGGTGTCCGCCTATTAGTAGGTGAAGGAAGAGCATCAGAGACCAGCTGGGCTGTTACATCAGTTGCCCATTCCAGAGTGGAAATGGGATGATATCGTGATGGATTTCGTGATGGGATTGCCAAGGTCACCTCGAGGCAATGACCCTGTATGGGTTGTTGTGGACAGACTTACAAAAGTAGCTCACTTCTTGCCGATCAAGGAGATCTTTGGTGTGGACGAGATCAGAAGGATGTATATCCGAGAGATCGTACGTCTGCATGGGGTCCCTCGTTCTATTTTTTCAGATAGGGATGCCCTCTTTACGTCTCATTTCTGGTAGAGTTTTCAGAGGGCGCTGGGTACACAGGTGCTTCTGAGCAGAACATACCACCGTCAGACAGATGGCCAGTCAGAGCGGATGATACAAGTGCTAGAGGGCATGCTTTTCACATGCGTCCTAGACTTTGAGGGCTCGTGGGAGAAGCATATACCCTTAGTCGAGTTTGCCTATAACAATAGTTTTCAGGAAACTATTGAGATGGCACCATATGAGGCTTTATATGGTAGGCCATGTCGATCACCTTTGTGCTGGTTAGAGGCAGGTGAGGCAGCTTTACTGGGGCCACAACTCGTGCAGGAGACATCTGAGCAGGTCCAGTTGATTCGGAAGCAGATGGCTACCACACAGTCTCGTCAGAAGTCTTATGCTGATCACCGCAGATGACCTTTGGAGTTCGTGGTCGGAGATCAGGTTTTCTTGTGTATTTCTCCAAGGTTGGGACACAAATAGATCAGAAGACAGGGTAAGCTTTCACCGAGGTATGTGGGACCATTTGAGATTCTGGAGAGAGTCGGGATGGTTTCCTATCTGTTGCAGTTACCGCAGCGGTACCACGCCACGCACGACATTTTCCACGTGTCTCAGTTGCGTCACTACCATTCAGACCCGTCTCACACCTTTTCGCCAGAGGAGGTTGATCTTCAGCATGATGTGTCCTTTGAGGAGCATCTGATCCATATCATTGACAGGAGCACAAAGGTTCTCTGAGGCCGTTCAGTTCCTCTCGTACGGGTGCTATGGCAGCATGGCTGAGTGCAGGACGAGACCTGGGAGCGGGAGGCCGACGTACGTGCTCAGTGGCCAGAGATGTTCTAAGCTTTATCTTTGCCACCCTGGAAAGGGCAATTCAGGGATGAATTGCTATAAGTGGGGAAGTTTGTAAGAACCCAGATCTTGTTTTAGAGGTATGGGCTTCTTCTTTTCCTTTTTCTTAAGTGTTTTTGAGAGAATATGGGAAATGGGGAAAATCCTGAATTTTGGAAACTACACGCCGTGTATTTTTCCACATGCCTTGTACTTTTGTCCGTGTTGGGATCAGTACACAGGGTGTGTAGCCTCGCTGGTGACAGAGGGTGTAGGAACCGACTACATGCTGTGTAGAGGTCCTTTACACACAGTGTAGTTAGTCGGTAGGGTAAAAAGTAAGGCGGTGGAGTCGCCGCCAACTGGGCGATAGTACACGTCGTGTACTTGGGAGTACATGCCGTGTACTCTTGTCGGCAGATGAATAGTGTGTCAGTGCCGCCAAATGAATAGTTAAATGAAAGGAGTACACGCTGTGTACTTTGAAGTACACGCCGTGTACTTTGTTTTTCGGGCTTAAAACAGGCAGTAGCCTCCTCATTTGGTAGAGGAGGTGTTTGAGCCGTTTTGGAGCCAAAGGAGGAGGCCAGATCTTTGATGAACCATCGGGCATTTGTCTGGAATCCGATTCTATCTCGGACGATCTCGTTGGAACCGCACGGGTAAGGGCTGTCCTCTCCTAGTACCGTTCTTGCCAATTATTCTCCCAACGTAAGTTATTTACGTTTGAATGGGTTTTGTTCTTCATCAGATCTACGCCATACTTGGGAGTTTCTAGAGTCAGTGTTCGGGTATAGCGTTCGTTGATGTTTAAGGTAGGTGGCTTGGTGTTTATTTTCCAAATGTTGTGCGTTTTTGTGCGTTTTTGGGCGTTTTTGTGCCACGAACCCATGATGGGATGTCGTGTGGCTGAGGCCATTGCTATATTTAATGCCTAGAATTGCATAGGTGATTAAATGGTGATAATAAAATGATGTTTGGGATCATTTCTTGGATCCAGGACCATCCCGAGGGGTGTGTTCCTCTGTTTAGCCGTTTGGCCAGGATACCCGAGGGTATGCCTTAAATGTAGTAACTGTAGAATTTCCTTGATAGGAATTGCTTGTTTACTGCATTTTGATTTATTGGGCATGGCCCGGTTACCTGTTTAGCCTGAGGGTGTTGTTGTGATTAGCCTGAGGGCGTGACTGTTTTAGTCCGAGGGCTGTTGTTATTCCGCCTGAGGGAAACCTTTCGTACATGAGGGCTTGACTTCTGCGCCTGAGGGTGACACTTCGTATGCCTGAGGGTGAGAATTTATTTTACTCCTAAGGGAAAACCTACGGGTTGGATTCTGTATAGACTGAGGGCAAGCCTGAGGGCGTGGTTACTATTTTACCCTGAGGGCACGGTTCTAGTTGGCCTAAGGGCTTGGTGCTGTTGAGTACAAAAATGTTACTAAATTAAAGGAATTAAATGAATAATAAAATGACAATTTAACTATTAAGTTAGTTACTTTTTAGTACTGCTTAGTTATTCCATTTTACTACTTCACACTTGTTGCATGTTTTACACATAGTTGAGCACGTGCCTTTGGTGGGTGCCTACTGAGATATATTACTCACAACCTCTTTGGGTCACGCTTTTCAGCCCAAACAGATTACGTTGTTGCAGGTGTAGATAGGGGCAAGAGTCCCTATACAGGTACTTGACTATTGCTGAGGAGTATGAGGGAATGGGACCGAGCCTAGGCTCGCGATGCCGCTACTAGCTGTTTTTCTTGCTTTGCTGTACTCTGTTTTCTGCTGTACTGTAATGATGTATAACATGTTCTGGCTGTTTTCCTAGAACTTGAAACATGTAGCATCATCACTTATATACTATTGGTTATATCCACTGCTGTAGTTATTTCAGTTGTGTATGTTCACTGCTTCCGCTGTTGTTGAATGTTATTTTTCTATTCCAGTGTGCTACACTTTGACATATGAGGGCATAGTTTCCCCACTATCAGACCTGGGCCCTCGCTGCTAGTCGGCAGCCTCTGGCGTTTGGGGAAATGCGCTTGAGGTCAAGTGACAAACCGGGCTCGGGGCACCCGTTGCGTGGCACCCGGGTCTGGGACGTTACAGTGTTTATTTAGTGTTATCATGTAGTGGATTAGGACTATTGTTATCTTTTTCCACATCAGAATAATTATCCAACTCCTAACATGGAACTTGAAAATTTCATACATTCTCTTATGTATTGACCACACAATCATTTAACGGAGTAGTTCACCATCTATTCTATTCATAAGAGTCTAAGTTATAACTTTTATCATAATTATATGAACCTCAGGAAGAGGTGATGGTTAGAATACCATCAGAAATTTGAAATTGACATCACCTACACCCCTTGAAAGGGGAACATAGTTGTTGATGCTTTAAGTAAAAAATTTACCTCCTATACTATCTTGGAATCAATGAAGGAGTTGAGCCTCTTGGGGATATTTTCTCATTTTCATCTGGATGTTATGGAGGATGATTTTGGTATGAAAATGACTAGTGTGACGTTGAAATCATCTCTCCATGAATTAATTCCTCAAGAACAGAAACACAACAATAAGATAAAGGGAATTTGAGAATCATTATATGGTGGTGAGATTTTGACCAAGTGGTATCTTTCTTTCAATGGGGTTATTTTCTTTAAGGTTCAAATTATCTTCCATTTATCTATTAGTGATTTAGTGATTCGGGTTTTTCAATGTTCTTCATGGGATGTTTACCTTTATATTATATTGATGTATTATGACATGGGAAACCATTTTTGTTGGATGGGTATTTAGTGAGTCATAGATTATTTTGGGTCTCATTATTATAACTTCCTACATATTAAGTTTAAGAACCAAAATCCTTTTGGGTTTATATAATATATTTTATTGTTGGTGTTGAAATGGGATGTGGTGTTTATGTACTTCACTATTTGATTTTCACATACTCATGAGGGAAGAATTCAATATAGGTGGTGATCGATAAGTTGACCATAATGTGAAATTTTATTCTAATTCAAGAAACCACCATTCTTGGGGACTTAGAGAAGCTATTAGCATAGTAAATTGTGGGGATAAATGGGGGTTTGTCTGCTATTGTCTTAGATTGATATCCAAGGCTCACCTATTAGTTCTGGAAGGGCCACTAGGAGGAAATATGGGAACATGTCAGATTGAGAACAAATTAATGTCTATAGAATTTTTTTAAATAGATAATTCTATTAATATACTAGAGGATGTGTTGGATTTTGAAGGATCATGAGATAACCATCTAGGGATGGTTGAATTTTCTTATAAAAAATGTTTCCAATATTTAATCAAAATGACTCATTTTTAAGCCTAGTATGGATTCCAATGTAAATAAATACTTTTCTGGTTAGAGATGGGTGATGAATATATTTTAGGATCAAGTAATGTTCCAGATACTTTGGTTAAGATTTATGTTATATTTAAACAGTTAGTGATAAATCAATGTTATCCGAAATATTATGATGATCATAAATATTATCCATATAGATTATCTATTAGTGTCTAGGATTTATAGAATGTATTTCACTGGTTGGTTCACCCTCATATTTGGACATAGGGCAAGTTAGATCTGAGATATGATAGATAATTTCTTATCACCAAGTTGTTTGGAATGGTGGATTATCATTTTTCATTATCATCTTAGTAAATTGTTATTCACAACGTCTCTCGCATATCATAACTTAAGAATTATCACAAATATTTGTCCCATGTTTTGAATTGGGAGGAGTGTATTTTGGATCTATATGGGTTGGTGTTTGAGGAACTAGCGTAGATAATCAATTCCTAGATAAAGGCTATATGTTTGATATCAATTCCATTGGTTAGAGTGTTATGGAAATATAGATTACATTCTCATGAAATATGGGAGAGTGAAATGTTGGTGAGGGATTAGTGGAATGATATCTTTTTAGATCATCCCAATTTTTATTGAATTCTGATGGATAGAAATTACTTCAGTGTGGAGATGTTTTACATCCTGGTTTAGTTATTTCTCTATTTTATGTTTTAATAAGATATCATTATGGTTTATGAAGCGGAAAATGTATCTCATTGGAATTTCATGGTGGATATTGGAAATATCCAACATGGTTTTAGGGAGCCATTGTCCAATTTTTGGGCCTCTACCTTCCATCCGATAGGTGGGACAATATGTAATACATTTCTATAGTGGCCACGAGATTGAAGGAACCATTAATCTATGTAACATTAGTAAATGTAATATCCTCTTTTACTACCATTGAAATTATATATTTTATTAATCCCTCTCCCAAACCAAATTTAACATGGGATCTTGGAGAGTCTTTTCTTTGGAATTCTTGTCTCTCTTGATTATGAATGATTGGAATTTCAATCCAATATCAATTGGTTGTCTTCTAATTGGTTTCTTCATACCTTTTATCCAATTTTTCTTTCTTATCTTTTATTTTTAGTGGATATATGCTATATTGATTTGATATATTGAGAATATTATGTTTCCTTCTGTTTTCCTCATATACCTGTTGTGTGTTTGGTTCCTAGAGGTTAGATCTTGTTGGTCTATGGTATAGATCAATTGTCTGATGAGGTATTTGATATATTTTATTATCTTATGTCCATATGATCACTGTATATAATTTATATAAAATTGAATATATGTTTAGGTAATACTATAATATTCTCTTTCAAACCAATTTCCTTAATATATGTGGATAAAATGTTCTCATTGTGTGTACCAAGTGTTAAGGTGGGTGGTTTAATATAAATTCCATATCCAATGAATTTCATGTGATATTTAGTTCCTAAAAATTTCTAAATATTTATTTGTATTATTTATGATTTTTGAAAATCCATTTTGATTGATTTTTATATAAAATGGATTTTCATTGAAAATTGTGAAAGGGAGGATAATTTTAATGCACCACTATTATGTTTAAGAAAACTGGTTTTCAAATCATGGTTTTGATAATGATAAAAGTGTTATGGAATTGTTTCTAAAATTTTGATAATCCTTTTGAAATATTTTTAAAAATTTAATTCATGGGAGCCTTGGGAACATAGGTGAGGGCTTGGTATCAGAGAAATTCATTGATTTTTTGGGGTATCACGCATTAGAGTATTGTTGTACTGCTTTAATGGGTATATCAATGATTTGATTATATGAAATTTTAGGGGGGATCACACATTGAGAGATTCTTATACTCTTTTTGCTGGAATGATGGGGAAGTGTTTGGTAAACACTAGTCATGATTGATCACTGTATGAGAAACCTAGACAACCAGATCCTATGTTATCCTAATATTACCTTCTAATGGTCTTGATTATGATGTGGGTTTTTTTGCATTCACTGATAAATGGGAAAATTTTTATTTAATATTCTCTAAAAATTGTTTTATAAAATTATTTCTTATCTGATAGCAAGAGATAATTTACATTTTTTTGTTATAAATTGGGAAATAGTTCATGATTCCTTGTTTTCTTTAAATTTGATCTTATCTAGGATTATATAATAAATTCTATATATTGAACACATGGTGGGATTCTTCTGGGCTTGTTTTTATCATGCCCTGTACATACCCTATAATGTGTGTAGACCTAGTTTTATCTAATGTGAGCAAGGGATAGTCATTTTAATGTAGATGAGGATTTTCAAGCATAGCTAGATATGAGTATCTGATGGTGATATGGTGGGAAATATTCCCACATATCACATTGTATATCTGTCATCGATTTTTTGTACACTGGGTTTTGTTTCCAGATATTGTATATTGGGTTGACTCATTTTGATCGTGTTTTCTTTTCCTCCATTCTTTATCTATGTTTATGGAATATTTTATTATTATTATTTCCTCTCTTATATAGGCCGGTCATTTCCATTTAGGTGAGGGAAAAATAATTCTTAAAGGTTGTTCTTGATGCTTAAGTGCTTGTCACCATCCCATGGGGATTTGGAACACCCTTTAAGATTTATGATGGATCAGGCTAGGTTCCTAGTTAATTGGGTGATCTAAGTTGTTTCATGAAAACTCTCATGTTATTTATCTAATCATTTGAGACATCACTGATCACCATCAACTTTTAATTATGGATTAACTGTAGAAATCATGTAATAAATATAACGATCCATACATTACATACATTGTTAATACTTCAAAATTTAAGTACACTTATTACAACATATAACAAAACCATGAAAGGACCGTATAGGTATAGTGTCTTTAGAAACTGGGAAACATAAACAACTGGTTCATAAATCATCTACATTGTCTCCCATTTATTTCATCATATCTAGAGTCCCTTTTTGGCATATCCAACTTAATAACCTTCTTCCTGACCTGGGGAAATAAAATATACAAAATGGTGATCTCTAATTCTCAGTAAAGGTAAACAAAAGAAATATCAATCACATCATATTTATAAGAACATATCATTTTGGAAATCATAACCTGCAAAAGAGATCATAATTTCATAACATGGGATAAATCGTAGTAGTGAAATGTAATCCCAATAATCATAACTTAAAACATGAAACTTTGTGGAATACACACATAATCATAGAGAATCATTTCTTAGTAGTCAAGACTCATTGACAAGACTATCTTAGCGGAGAAAGTCCATTTTCGAACCAAGTTCACTCCTCGTTTCAGTCATGTTTCATTGAACCAGATTAACCTTCCGTTCCAGCCATGTCTATCTCATGAGATATAAATCATTACCCAATGCGTTGGAGGGAGATATAGGTCCCACCCATCTCAGAATGATACCATTCTTATGTGTGACACAAAATCATAAATCATACATCATTTCATAACCCATGTAATAAAAATGGGATTCTTAAACATCGTGACATCATAACACAATTCATATAAGATAAAGGAATTCATAAAAATAATTCCAACACAACATAATCAAATCAATGTAATAATAGGGATAGAAACAAAACCCTATATTATCTTATATGGAAAATAATTTTGATAAAACACTTGAACTCCATTCTTGAGGAAAATATCCTTTCTACTTCAAAAAAACATTTTCCTTTGTTAACATGTCATACAATTTTAAACTAAAAGAATTTGATTAAAAATAAACTTGAAAACTTGTAAAGGAAGATTCCTGGAAATAATTTTTTAAAAATCCATTCATGCCGTATAAATTAAAAAACATTCTTCTCGTACTTTGGCCGGAAAAGTCAAAAAGTACCTCTTACGAAAAACAAAAAAATCTTCCTTTCATATCTTTTACTAAAAACTGACTGAAGGGTAAAATTAGATTTAAAAAATTGTAGGAGGATAGAAATAATTTTACATATTTAAGAAACATGGATGTGGATGATAGATATTACCCAGTAAATTCTGAAATATAAATAATCTCGGATAATAATTGAGATTGTGAGATTTTCCCTTACCTTAGGTCTGATTTGCTTCGTAAGTGTCTGAACCTCCTGTATAATTATTTAAATAATGTCATTGAATTTTTCCAGAATCATACTTATTTTTATGATATCATATATTTTAATATTCCTAGCTTCTTATTAGTAATATTTCATTGCTACTTGTTATTCGGGTGTTTATTACTTTTTGTTCTTATGCGTGTTTTTTCAAATAAATTATTATTATTCTATTTAGGTTATAGATACCTAATTTACAGAATGGTATTAGTGTAATATATATCATATTAATTCATTCAATTCATTTATATAATCATTATGCAATGAGGATCATGTAGAACGAGTTGCATCACATCGTGGAGACGGTATTACATACGTACACACGAGCGATGATATCATTCCCATGATCATGGAATTGTGTTGGAGTGTATGTATACTATTTAAGAATAAATATAAATTTACAATAATCATATATATTTATTTTTTACACCATTATACCCTTCCAAGTAAGGTGGTGGTAGAAAATAGATTACACCACGGCGTGGGAACGGTATTCCGTACGTACACGCGCGTGGTGATTTCGTTTTCCGTAGGATGGATAGATGGTGAAATAGGGTTGTTTAATACTTATAATAACATATCAATATATGATGGATACTAATGTTATTACTTCATAATGAAACAACTAAAGAAGAATATGTGGAAGAAGAAATAAATTTGAAAGAATCGGTAACGGACATTACCTCTTCTTTGAAGCGCCTCTTTGAGACCTCCTTTTAGGGCACTAAAGCTGGTCTTTGAAGAATACCAGGACCTCTAAGATGTTTCTAGGGAAATGGAAAAGAGAATTTGGCAGGGTTTGGCCGATCTTGATGGCTCAAAGTGGTGTGATGAAGAGAGGGAGGAGGTGCCCTTTTATAAGAGAGGAGATGGGCACCTTTGGAAAAACAAAAAATATTATTTTATTATAAAGTCATATTAGGTTTTTAATATCTCCAAATTGATTTATTTCAAAGATAAGGTGGGGATGGGTCTAAATCCTCTCATCCAATAAAATTTAGAAAAGATTAGATTTCTATTTTAACCTTATCATTTAGATTTAACTTTAAGTTAGATAATTTAACTTTTACTGTGTCTTCTTGTTTTCTTACACTATAAGGTTAATAAACTTACTATAACAAGACAAAAGAACCCCAAGTTGTTTATTATTAATATATATAACGTTATCTAAGTCATATTTCTGAACCTTAGATTTTTATGAATAAAATAACAATTAATAATATAATATTTGTTTTAAAAACTATTTTATGTCAATTTTGACAATATTTGGTAATTGATTTTTGTAAAAATTATAACAGAAATATTAGTTCGAAAAAAGTTAATTAAATCAATAATAAAATGTAATATTAACATACAAAATTATTTTAATTCATAAAAAGTCTCAAATTACATTTATTTGGGTATTTATAACATCAATTATGTCAATATTTCATTAATAATATAATTACTGCAACATCATTGTGTCATAAATAAATTAAATTATTTAGAGTCCAAAAATTACAAATAAAATACCATTATGTAGGAAATATTTTTATATTTCTAATTTATATTTATAGTCGAATTTATCTTATGTATAACCCTATATTAAAAATTATTTAGTTATTAAACTTTGATTTTAACTATTTTAACCCTTCTTTAAATAAATTAATAATAAATGTCCTAATCTAATCCAAGTGGGCCTAAATGGTAATATGTTATTACTAAGGTTGTTTTTGGTCGAATTACACTTATCCAATAGAATTATGACTTGTGTTAGGGTAATAATAATATCATTTTTACCCTTAATTACCCTATTTACTTTTAACCGTGGTAAAAAAAATAAAAAGTTACTATTCACCAAACATTATTTTCATTTTATTGAACCACATTTTAGTCCTTGATATTAACCATGTGTCTCTGATTTTTTAAATTCCACTCACAGAAGCGGTAAAATTAAGTTTTATATGAATTTGGAAATTCTCCTAGGAGGTGGGTAAAAGACGGTGAAAAGTTCAATAAAATTTTTATATATATAAAATTATTATAAAATGAAACCAATGAATTGAATTGAACTTATATAGGTATTATGTATCAATTTTTACCTAAAACAAATTTAAATAAAATAAATAATTATTTAAATAAAAAGTTGGTTTTTAAATAGTAACCCACTGTTTTCACTATTCATCAAAAATTGAAAGTTTTCAGAAAAATACCAAAATCCCACCCTAGGCTAATTTCGATATTCCGAATTCAAAAATGAAGTCCATTTTGAAAAATAAAATTTACAAAATTTCAAAAAGTGGGTATTACTATTCATAACTGCTAGTTTTAATAATATTTTAATAGCATATCGTTGTTTAGTGATACTCGGTATTGCGTACGACACAAGCTATCGAGGAAGGTCGCGATTGTGTGTAAAGAGAGCAAAACTAGTGTTGTGTGTAGTGAGAGATTCCTTTGATGATTTATATAAAAACAAAATATTTCTCATAAAAGTCTCAGGTGTTACATTCTACCCCCTTAAAATGAATTTCACCCTTGAGATTCGTCACTTTGTATCAAACAGATGAGGATACCTCTCCCTTATCATATCATCAAGCTCCCATGTAACTTCTTCTAATTGGTGGTTCCTACATAAAACTTTCACCAAGCGAGTTGTCTTGTTCCGTAGGAATTTTTCACTACGATCAAGAATCTCTATCGGTTGTTCTTCATAAGAAAGACCTTGTTCCAGCGGTACAACTTCTGAGTTGAGTACATGTGAAGGATCAGGTATGTACTTTATTAGGAGAGATACATGGAACACATCATGAACTTGAGAGAGATTCGGTGGAAGTGCCAATTGGTAAGCTACCTTCCCAACACGATCCAGTATTTCGAAAGGACCGATATATCTAGGGATCACCTTTCCCTTCTTTCTAAATCTCATTACTCTCTTCCAAGGAGATTTTCATAAGAACACTTTATCACCCACTTCAAACTCTTGGTCTTTTCTTCGGTTGTCGGCATAACTTTTTTTTCGAATCTGAGCAGCTATAATGTGTTGTTGAATATATCTGACCTTTTCTTCCATCTCATCAACAAGATCAGGTCCTAATAGCTTTCTTTCCCCAACTTCATCCCAGAAAGTTGGAGTCCTGCATTTATTTGCATAGAGAGCTTCATAAGGAGCCATCTGAATACTGGAGTGAAAGCTATTATTATAAAAAAAATTCCACCAAAGGTAGGTGTTGATCCCAACCACCTTTGAAATCCATAGAGAAAGCTCTCAACATATCTTCTAGAGTTTGAATTGTTCTCTCAGACTGACCGTCTGTCTGAGGATGATAAGTAGTACTGAAACTCAACTCTGTATCCAGAGTATGCTAAAGACTTCTCTAGAACTTCAAGGTAAACCTTGGATCCTGATCAGATATAATAGAAAGTTTTACTCCATGAAATATTACCACTTCCTTCACATATATCCTAGAAAGCTGATCCAGAGAGAAATCTTCTCTAATAGAAATGAAGTGTGCCGACTTTGTAAGACAATCAACTATGACCCAGATAGAATTATTGCATTTGGATGTTTTAGGAAGTCCGGTGACGAACTCCATAGTGATGTTTTCCCATTTCTATTCTGGTATGGGTAATGGTTGTAACATCCCCTTATATTTTTGTCTCTCAGCTTTAACATGTTGACAAACCAAGCATCGAGATACATATTCAACAACATCTCTTTTCATGCCATCCCACCAGAAGTACTCTTTCAGGTCCCTATACATCTTCGTGCTTCCAGGATGAATATATAATGAAGAACTATGAGCCTCATCCAGTAGCTCCTTCTTTAATTCTGGGATGGGAGGAACACAAACCCGATTCCTGAACATTATTATCCCATCACAATCAAGGTTGAATTCAGGAACATTTCTCACCTTCTTTTTTAACTCTACATCTTCTTTCTGTGCCTCTTTAATCTTCACATGTATAGATGGTTGAACATTCATTTGAGAAAGATATGATTTTACCCTTCCATTATAATTCCAAGATCCATCCCTTGTAAATCCATAAATATTGAATCTTTTTTTATCCTCATCATGGATAAGCTATCATGGTCTTGTCGACTTAATGCATCTGCCACCTTGTTTGCTTTCCCAGGGTGGTAATGAATTGAGCAGTCGTAATCCTTAATCATCTCCAACCATCTTCTTTGGCGCATATTCAGCTCCTTTTGTGTGAAAATATACTTTAAACTTTTATGATCAGTATAAATATTACACATTTCTCCATAAAGATAATGCCTCCAAATCATTAATGCAAATATTACCGCAGCTAACTCCAAATCATGAGTTGGGTAATTTTTCTCATGGATTTTCAACTATCGTGAGGCATAAGATATCACCATATCATTTTGCATAAGAACACACCCCAACCCCTTCTTGGATGTATCACTGTAGATCACAAACCTTTCTCCACTACAAGGAAGTGTGAGTACAGGTGCACTGGATAACCTTCTTTTCAACTCCTTGAAATTTTTTTCACATTCCTCCATCCAAACAAACTTAACTCCTTTCTGAGTCAACTTGGTGAATGGATTAGATAATTGTGAAAAATCTTTCACAAAATTTCGATAATATCCAGCCAAACCAAGAAAAATTTGGATCTCGGTTACTGTTGTTGGTCTCGACCATCTTTCGATAACCTCTGTTTTTGCTGGATCCACAGATATCCCCTCTTTTGAGATTATGTGACCAAAAAATGAAACTTTTTGAAGCCAAAATTCACACTTGGTAAATTTGGCATAAATCTTCTCCTTTCTCATGGTCTTCAATATAATTATCAAGTGATCTTCATGTTCTTCCTTTCTCTTTGAATAGACAAGAATATTTTCTATAAAGACTACCACAAACTGATCAATATAGTCTCTAAAGACTCTATTCATCATATCCATGAAGATAACAGGGGAATTAGTAAGACCAAATGGCATCACTATAAATTAATAGTGTCCATACCTTGTACGGAAAGCTGTCTTTGGTATATCCTCCCTTTTGAACCTTAATTGATGATACCCTGAACGAAGATCAATCTTGGAAAAGTATCGAGCTCCGTGTAGTTGGTAAAATAAGTCATCAATGCGTGGGAGAGGATATTTGTTCTTGATAGAGATCTTGTTAAGTTCTCGATAATGAATGCAGAGTCTCATTGATCCATCTTTCTTCTTAACAAACAGAACAGGTGCTCCCCAAGGTGATGCACTAGGGTGTATGAATACCTTATCAATATTCTCTTGGAGTTTCTTCTTCAATTCCTGCAACTCAATTGGGGCCATTATATAATGTGTCTTGGAAATAGGTAAATCACCATGTACGAGTTCTATTGAAAACTCAACTTCACGATTTGGTGGAAGACCTGGTAATTCCTCCGGAAAGACATCATCAAACTCACGTACAATGGGAATATTCTTAATCGTGAGTTTCTCACCAACAATTTGAGATAAATAACCTTCATTTAGTGGAATCAAGACCCATAAGATGGAAGAAATTTCCACTTGAAGTTTATGTTCATCCTTGCATCGATATACGATGATAGATTGATTTGGAATATGAAATGTGACTTCCCTTATTTGGAAATTGATATGAGATCCATATAAAGAAATCCAATCCATGATAATAATCACATCAAATTCCACTATAGGAAGCATCACAAGATTTGCAGGAAGCACGTTCCCACAAACTTCAATCGAAGAAGAATTATAAACTTTTGATGCGACTGTTGTGCCATTAGGGGTTATCACAGCTAACTCAAAATCTAATTGTTGTGGTAATACGGAGATACCATTATAAAATTCTTCATAAATAAAAGAGTGGGTGGATCTAGAATCAAATAAAACATTTTCTACTTTAGAGTGGATGATAAGTGTACCTTTCACCACTTCATTATCATACTCTATATAGCTGGTAGAAATTGCATGTGACATTACTTTTTCTATAGCCTTAAGAGTTTTTTGATGTCGATCATCATCAACAACCCTTGGATTAGGGCATTGATTAGAATAATGCCCCATTTCCTTGCACTTGTAACATTGAAGTGTAGGAGGTGCACTCTGTGTAGCCTTTTCTTTGTTCACATCACTAGACATCTTCTTCCCATCATTACAGAATGCAAATGCCCAATGACCTTACTTTACACATTTGAAACATTTACTTGCCCCTTTAAGACAACTCCCTCCATGTTTCTTTCCACACTTTGAGCATAAGGGAAAACTCATCTTCTTTTCAGTGTGCTCTTTATATTTTCCTTTGAATTCCATTTTCCTCTTCTTATTAAACCCATATGATTGATGGGTTACTCCAATCTCCATATCAACCTTGAGAACACATCGAAAAATTTCCTCATAGCTATTGAAGTCCCTTATGGATAACGCCCTTCGAAGACTTGGTTTTAAGCCCCTAAAGAATCGATCGATCTTACTCTCAGGTTAGATAATAATCCTAGAAGTGTACCTTGAAAGTCTTGTAAAATATTTTTCGTAGGTACCCACAGATTCATCATTATTTTTATTTAGTTCAAGAAACTCCTTCTCCATATTTTTTCGGAGAATACGAGGGAAGTACTTACTAAAAAACAAGTTCTTGAACTCATCCCATTCCATGAACTCAATTTCATCCCTCTGCCTTGTATTCTTGATAAGATTCCACCATTTATCAGCTTCACCTTCCAAACAATAAACTTCTAAGATGACTTTATCATGTTCAGAACATTGAAGAACTGAAAATATCTTTTTAGTAGTACTGATCCATTGTTCAGCCACTAATGGATCAGTAGACCAGCTGAATGAGGGTGGACGCTACCGCATGAAGGATTCGATAGAATGTTGCTCCTTCCTTTTCTCGTTTGGAAGTCCTGCATGATTCATAGCTTGAGAAAGTTATGTGAGCATGGCAAAAAGATTTTTCATTCCAGCTCCCATAATGTTTGGTTGCTCAGGGGGACAATCATTGTATTTCCCATCACATTCCACATTATCATGGTTCCTTCGGGTTCCAGCCATTCACTAAAACCAAGAAGAATAGTGTGAGTAACACTAATTATAATAGGAAAAACACATAATCAAGAATCAAATTTCACACTTAAGGTCTTATCATAGGTTGTTCATGGCCATTTCTAAAATACTAATATTGTGTTCTATGCTTAGACATATCCTTAGGTTTCTTACTAAGGCTTTCACATCCTAGTTTCCAAAGGTTGACTATACCTTCCCACTGATACCAACTATAACGACCCATACTTTTCATACATTGTTAATACTTAAAAATTTAAGTACACTTATTACAACATATAACAAAACCATGAAAGGACCGCATAGGTATAGTGTCTTTAGAAACTGGGAAACATAAACAACTGGTTCATAAATCATCTACATTTTCTCCAATTTATTTCACCATATCTAGAGTCCCTTTTTGACATATCCTACTTAATAACCTTCTTCCTGACCTGGGGAAAGAAAACATACAAAAGGGTGAGCTCAAATGCTCAGTAAGGGTAAACAAAAGAAATATCAATCACATCATATTCATGATAACATGTCATTTTAGAAATCTTAACCTAAAAAAGAGGTCATAATTTCATAACATGGGATAAATCATAGTAGTGAAATGTAATCCAAATAATCATAACTTAAAACATAAATTTTTTTGGCATACACACATAATCATAGAGAATCATTTTTAGTAGTAAATACTCATTTCCAAGACTATCTTAGCAGATAAAGTCCATTTCCGAACCAAATTGACTCCTCATTTCAGTCCTGTTTCACTGAACCGGATTAACCTGTCGTTCCAGCCAGGTATATCTCATGAGATATAAATCCTTACCCAATGAATTGGAGGGAGATATAGGTCCCACCCAACTCATAATGATACCATTCTCATGTGTGCCACAAAATCATAAATCATACATCATTTCATAACCCATGTAATAAAAATGGGATTCTTAAACATCGTGACATCATAAAACAATTCATATAAGATAAAGGAATTCAAAAAAATAATTCCATCACAATATAATCAAATCAATGTAATAATTGCGATAGAAACAGAACCCTATATTATCTTATATGGAAAATAGTTTTGATAAAACACTTGAACTCCATTCTTGAGGAAAATATCCTTTCTACTTCAAAAAACATTTTCCTTTATTAACATGTCATACAATTTTAAACTAAAAGAAGTTTATTAAAAATAAACTTGAAAACTTGTAAATGAAGTTTCTTGGAAATAGTGTTTTAAAAATCCATTCATTCCGTATAAGTTAAAAAACATTCTTCTCGTACTTTGGCCAGAAAAGTCAAAAAGTACCTCGTACGAAAAACGACAAAAGAGTCCTCTCATATCTTTTCCTAAAAACTGAACGAAGGGTAAAATTAGATTTAAAAAATTGTATGAGGATAGAAATAATATTACATATTGAAGAAACATGGATGTGGATGATAAATATTCCCCAGTAAATTCTGAAATATAAACAATCTTGGATAAAAATTGAGATTGCGAGATTTTCCCTTACCTTAGGTCTGATTAACTTTGTAAGTGTCTGAACCTCCAGTATAATGATTTAAATAATATCATTGACTTTTTTCAGAATCATAATCATTGTTATGATATCATATATGGTCATATTCTTAGCTTCTTATTAGTAATATTTCATTGCTACTTGTTATTCGGGTGTTTATTACTTTTTGTTCTTATGCATGTTTTGTGGAATAAATTCTTATTCTTCTCTTTAGGTTATAGATAACTCATTTCCAGAATGGTATTAGTGTAATATATATCATATTCATTCATTAAATTCATTTATATAATCATTATTCAATTAAGATCATGTAGAACGAGTCACATCACATCGTGGAGACGGTATTCCGTTCGTACGCACGAGCGATGACATTGTTCCCCTGATTGTGGAATTGTATTGGAGTGTATGTATACTATTTCAGAATAAATATCACTTTAAAATAATCATATATATTTATTCTTTACACCATTATACCCATACAAGTAAGGTGGTGGTGGAAAATAGATTACCCCACGGCGTGGGGACGGTATTCTGTACGTACGCACACGCGGTGATTTCATTTTCCATAGGATGGATAGATGGTGAAAAGGGGTTGTTTCATACTTATAACAACATATAATTATATTAGAGATACTGATATTATTACTTCATAATAAAACAACTAAATAAGAATAAGTGGAAAAGAAATAAAGTTGAAAGAATCAGTAACAGACATTACCTCTTCCTTGAAGCGCCACTTTGAGACCTCCTTTTAGGGCACTAAAATTGGTATTTGAAGAAGAAGAGGACCTCTAGGATGTTTCTAGAGAAATGGAAAAGATAACTTGGCAGGGGTTGTCCGAGATTTAAGGCTCAAAGTGGTGTGAGGAAGAGAGAGAGGATGTGCCTTTTTATAAGAGAGGAGAGGGTCACCTTTGGAAAAACAAAAAATATTATTTTTTTTATAAAGTCATATTCGGTTTTTAATAGCTAAAAATTGATTTATTTTGAAGCTAAGGTGGGAATGGGTCAAAATAATCTCATACAATATAATTTATTCAAGTTTATATTTCTATTTTAACCTTAATATTTAGATTTAAATTTAAGATAGATAATTTATCTTTTACCGTGTCTTCTTATTTTCTTACACTATAAGGTTAATAAACTTACTATAACAAGACAAACGAACCCCAAGTTGTTTATTATTAATATATATAACATTATCTAAGTCATGTAGACTAACCTGAGATTTTTAGGAATAAAATAACAATTAATAATATAATATTTTTTTAAAAACTATTTTATGTCAATTTTGACACTATTTGGTAATTGATTTTTGTGAAAATTATAACAGAAATATTAGTTCAATAAATGTTAATTAATTAAATAATAACATATCATATTAACATAAAAAATTATTGTAATTAATTAAAAGTCTCCAATTACATTTATTTGGGTATTTATAACATCAATTATGTCAATATTTCATTAATAATATAATTACTCCATCATAATTGTGTCATACATAAATTAAATTATTTAACGTCTAAAAATTACAAATAAAATACCATTATGTAGGAAATTGTTTTAGATTTCTAAAGAATATTTATATTCGAATTTAACTTATGTATAACCCTATATGAAAAAAGATTTAGTTATTAAACTTTGATTTTAACTATTTTAACCCTTCTTAAAATAAATTAATAATAAATGTCCTAATCTAATCCAAGTGAGCCTAAATGGTCATATTTTATTCCTAAGGTTTTTTTTGACGAATTATACTTATCCAATAGAATTAGGACATGTGTTAGGGTAATAATAATATCATTTTTACCCTTAATTACCCTATTTACTTTTAACCGTGGTAAAAAAAATTAAAAAGTTACTATTCACCAAATATTATTTTCATCTCATTGAACCACATTTTAGTCCTTGATATTAACCGTGTCTCTCAGATTTTTGAAATTTCACTCACAGAAGCGGTAAAATTATGTATTATGTGAATTTGGAAATTCTCCTAGGAGGTGGGTAAAAGATGGTGAAAAGTTCAATAAAATTTTTATATATCTAAAATTGTTATAAAATGACTCCAATGAATTGCATTGAACTTATATAGGTATTATGTATCAATTTTGACCTAAAATAAATTTAAATAAAATAAATAATTATTTAAATAAAAAGTCGGTTTTTAAATAGTAACCTAGTGTTTTCACTATTCATCAAAAATTGAATGTTTTCAGAAAAATACAAAAATTTTACCCTAGGCTAATTTCGATATTCCGAATCCAAAAATGAAGTCCATTTTAAAAAATAAAATTTACAAAATTTCAAAAAGTAGGTATTACTATTCATAACGGCTAGTTTTAATAATATTTTAATAGCATATCTTGGTTTGGTGAAACTCGGTATTGCGTACGACACAAGCTATCGAGGATGGTCACAATTATGTGTAAATCAAGACAAAATAGTGTTGTGTGTAGGGAAAGATTCCTTTGATGATTTATATAAAAACAAAATATTTCTCATAAAAGTATCGGGTGTTACAATAACTGTATCACCAAATCTCACCTAGCCCAATGATGATATATATTAAATAACCCCATAATCAACATGATTCTCACTATACATGATAGTGAAGAATATACCGGTGTATTATGTGTGAATTATTATGGTAGGAAAATAATTTAAATTCATTTAATAAAGTAAATCCAATATTACCTTGAGATTTTACAGTATGTTACTTTTTAATGAAATTCAATATATTTGGTAACTTGTGATGCACACAAACCTGAGTCTAAATGAACTATAATATAGTGAATAGTTTTAAACTAGCCATTAAATTTGTGTGTATTAATAGGAATAAATAAATTATAAATTTATCTGTTATCAATGAATTAGATATCATTTGAAATTAAATGAATAGGTTTTCTGAAAAACTATTTTTATGCGTGCAATGTGTTTTATATTAATAAATTAAATTAGAAACTATTGGTGAATAATATTAATGATATTTATATATATTATAATCAATTAAATTCTTTAATATTCATATATGTTTTTTAAGAATGGGATAAGACTTAATCTAGTTTTATACTTAAAAATGTTTTTTTTTAAATCGGGTTTTGTCACATTTTTCATGTTTATTTTAAACATCAATTCTGCCACATATATAAATTTAATTTTAAAAAAATGGGATCCATATTTTGAATCATAATGTTCAAATTTTGTAAATAGGTCCCTTTTTATTTGTGCTCAATAAGAATATTAAATATGGTAAAATTTATCAGCTTGATAAAGGGTAAATCAAGTTAATATCGGTCAAACTATGTAAAAATATCAATAATATTTCATATTAATTCTTACAAGATGAAGGTAACTAAAACCTTATCACCATAGGCTCAAATTTTAATTTTTTAATGGACAATATTCCATGAAAACAACCAATATAATATTTAAATAAATAAAAGTTACAAAATGTCCCTCTCTTGGTTTTAAATAATTATTTTGTGTTCATATATAGAAAAAAGACGTTATGAATGAATATAAATGTATATATTAAGTTTACTGAAATATTTTCATGATATAAATTCATTTCTAATTTTTAGTACTTATATACTTACCTTAAATGATTATACAGCACCAACCCATTATTTCTTTAGTTAATAAAAAAATATAATAAATGATTTTAAACATAATAAAAGTAATATAATTGAATTAGTAATTGTATTAAAATCGTATATATTAATATGAAATATTAGTTTTGTGTTAATGGATTATATTATAATTCCTTCTTAGTATTTATCTTTTTTATGTAAAATTAAACAATAGTGTCAAAATTGACATTAATGATATTTTATAAAATTAATATTTTATTAAACTATTTAAAAAACATAAAAACATTGAAAGTACATATGAAGGATAATATAGGGTAAAAAATTAAATCCCTTGGACATTTATTATAGAATTGTCACATTACATGTAAAATTATAACCCTTTAAGAATGAAAAAGATGTTACCGCGGTTAGTGTTAAAATATGACAATTAAAGAGTTAAACCGAAATATAAGGTTTAAAGAACCTATTAAATATATCTGAAATTTATTGGTGGTTGTAATTAAAACCCCACCCTACATTATCTTTGAACCTTCATACTTTTGGAATCATTTAGTTAGAGATTTTATTTATTATACTTTATTTTTTTCAAAGATATTCTAAATGTGAAACTCACCTCAATTACAAAAGGAAACCTCCTCATTCATTTCTTTACACTACATTGACCCTTCACGATAGACTATACCCAAAAATATACCTACTAAAAATAATCATACACATTCTAGTGGCCCTAGTCTTCCCAAAATACCACACTTAGAATCCTTAATTGGATATTTGAAGGTGTTCTTTCAAATAAGTGGTAATTTCCTAATCTGGTCAGTTTTTTTTACTTCGCCTTTAACTCCTCTAAATATGTTTTATTTATAATAAAATAAAAAAACCATCATAATAAATATAATAAAATAATATTATGATTATAAAATCACCATTATCCACCCTTTTCCCCATCAAATGGGGTTTGGAACTATCACTCGTGTGTACGTACAACTTACCATCTACACTTCACAATACAATTCATTTTCAAACACCATATTTAATGGAAGGATATTTTGATGGTTTTAATATTATACTTACGAATTAAATATAATTTTTTAATTATAATATCTTTTCTACCTTCTTACCTTCAAACCCATTAGAAAACAATATCATCACTCATGCGTATATGTGGACTACCATCACCATGAAGCGACATGACTTGTTTTTCATTCCCATTTTAGTTGGATATTAATAGGAATATATTTAATGAAAATATATTATATAATAATTAATTTTTAAATATAAATTATTATTTACCTTTCTTTCATTCCATCAACTAGAAAATTGAAAACAACGTTCGTGCATACATACGATCTACCGTCTCAATAGACGATGTAATTCTATTTTGAATCTATAAATTTTATGGATGAATATAAAAATGTATATAATGAATATTTTTTTTACTGATATCATTATAAGAAAAAATTATATGATGGTATCATGAAAACATTATAAGTATTGAAACTTCCAAAACAAATCATATATGAAAAACGAAGCAGTTATTTCCTAGAATAGTGATTTTAACCAATAATCATTAATAAAGGGGTGATAAAAGGTTATAATTGAATCATACATGATTTGATATATATGATAATTTTTATAGAATATATATATTTAAAAAATCTATACATAATATATATGAGGTTTGGATTCATCTGAAGGAATTCGAACCTAAGTAACGGTTTGTTTTACAATATCATCATTATTCGGGATTGTTTATGTTAAAGTATAAACTATAAGTATTATACAATATTTATATCTTAAACAAAATATATATTATTATTCTCTAGTTATTTATTTAAAATATATTTTTTTATTTCATTTTCCACTACTTAAATACTAAATAGAATGATTTTTGAATAAAATCAACATCATTTCTCTCTTTGGTCAAAAAAACATTTTCTTTCATATCCATTTTTCTAAAAAAAAAAATATGATTTTTAAAATTATATAATGAATATTTAAATTCATTTTTATCTATGTTTTAATTATGAAAAAATTTATTTAAATGTAATATTCTTGTTTTTTCTTAAAAAGTAATTTTTTGACTTTGTATATAAATGTGAAAGGAATGTTTTCTTTTAACGTATACGGAATGAATGGAGTTTCCCATAGTCGTGAATTATAAATTACTTAAAGATTCCTTCAAATTTTTACAAGGATCCTTTCAATGAAATTTTTTACCTTCATATTTTGGAAATATTTTTGTCTTTAAGTAAGTTATTTCAAAGTAGAGTGGATATTTCCCTCAATGAATTTTGAAGTGATATTTTTAATGTAGTTTTATATTTGTAAAAATCATGTGTTGAATATTATATTAAGGATATAATCTATTAAAACCATACACCATATTTACTTGGATGGTTTATGATATGTTTGACTGGGTAAAGTATTGATATTCTGTATTTTACTTCTTAAAATACATAGAATTATTTATTTTTAATTCATGTTGATTAAGGTGTATTGTTTATTAATGTGATGAATGCAATGGAATTAGTAACTAATGAGTGGGGATGCGTACAACCCCTTGATGCATTGGTAGGTTTCATAATACAAACTAGATTGGGGTTTTCCCAAATTATTACACATTTATTTAAATTTCATGGAACAAGGTCTTGATGATATTTTTAGATGTCTTAGAACAATTTAGTGAAGGGTAAGTTTCATATATTCATCATTACGAATTCCATCATTATGAAATAAATTATTTATTTCGATGTGATTATTTTATTTTTTATAATACTCATGAACATGTTTTTAGCTCATGTGATTATTTATATTTCATTGTTTATATAAAGACCCATAAAATTCATAGACATTTTTTTTCTTAATTTTCTCTGGGATTTGACAAGAACACAGTTTCTGACGACACCTGATTCCGTGGCCCGGTGTGCCCAGAATCATTTTCCGAAGTTTAGCTCGGGTAAGTTCAGTGAACGAACAAGCTGGTTTTCCTAAATTTTGAACCGGTTCTCGGAATCGAAATCTGAGGACACCGATGGAATCGCAACGCCGGTAATTTCTTAAGAACGCCTTTTCTGGTGTTGTGTTTGCTCGGTTGGAGTTTTACTTAATTGCGTTAACTAAAGAATAAAATAAAATACTGTGAAACATATTTTATTTTTATTCAAGGAACTGTTAACCTAAGCTAAGTGGTTGGAGTGGGACCCATAATATCCTACCCACTAGGAAGGATATTTGTGAGGTGGGGCCCACACGAGCCCCACCGTTTCTTTTCTTCACCCCCTCCTTTAATAAGGTAACCCACCCGCACCCCCCTTTTTAATTAAAGTCAACTCGTGCGTTTAATTAAATATTAAACGCCTCTATTAATTGGGCGGTTTAAACGTTGCAATTAATTAAATTAATTGATTGATTCAATTTTGAATTTTCAAATACGTTTGGTTGTGTGTTAATAAAATAAGACAAGTCTTTTTTTATTAAGGGCTTCATTGTGCATGAAGGATTGGGAGGATTTGCTCAAGGCTTGAAGTTCTCCTTCCTCGACGAAGAACACGAAGAACGTGAATAACGCGAAGAACGCAGACCTCCGACGAAGGTTGACAAGAATGCATGATCCTTGGAGATCGAAGACGCGATGCCGATGAATCTTTTCTCCGTGACGCGACGATCCTACTTCCGCGACGCCTTCTTCCACGACGTGCAATTCGGCGACGAGCCTTCGTTCAACTATGCTCAAGGTATGGGATTATTTTAATTGTTGGTTTGTGATTACTTCTGTCTCCATACTTCATTTCAAATTGAGCCGCCTGATATCGCAATAACGGGAGGAGGTCGGACCGCATGAACACGGTCGACTCTCCTCCCCCTTGTTTGTTTTATTTTGTTGCGGCACGTGTAAGGCGGCATGGTGCCGTTGCACCGCATGGAATCTACGTTAATGGGAGAAGAAGCGCGGGTCCATTGAAGTCGAACATGCCGCGATGCCATCGTGTCGTGCCTGAGAACGTCGAAGAGGCCGCGGCCGGAGCTGGGCCGCAACAGAGCAGGGAGCGACGACCGGTTTTTGGCCGCCGACGTCGGAGCAGGGGGACCTGCCCGCACCAGTCTCGTGGTGCAGCAGCCGGCTGGCCAGAGCGGGCCAACCGGTCAGGGGGAAGTGCTGGGGGTCGTAACCCCCGGCTGGCCAGCAGGAGCAGCCCCCCACATTGGGCCGCGGTTTCACAACGCGGGGGGCAGCCCCCCCCACTCATCGCTCGGCCGTTACAGCCGAACCGCCAGGCCGGGCCGCGCCGCACCAGCTGGGACGGCCCAAGCCCACCGGGACGGGCTGCACCTAATGGGCCGGACCTGGACCCGGGTCGGGTCGACCTGGTTCGGGCCAACCCAGGGGGTATTGGGCCGGGTCGGACCGGGCCCGAACCCCCTATTCCCGGACCTCTTTCGGTCTTTTGCCCATAACATCGGATGAAGACCTCAGATCGATGCACCGTCAGATGAGAAGCGATCCTTGGATTGAGAAGTTCGTTTCGGTATATTACACTCAAGGTTTCGGAGAACCTTGGGTTCGGCCGGGTTGGTTCGTACACAAAACAAATCGGGCCCTCAGAGAGGAAACACTAATAACTTGAGTTTCGGACGTCCGATTGACGTGCCGTCGACTATGATGGATTTATATTAGTGAGAAGAACCTTTTGGCATACTACTCTTTAGGTTTGGATGTAGTTGGAGTATGTCGGGTTGGATTTGACTTAAAAACCAACCGAGCCCTAGGACGAAAAAGCCAATAACTCACACACCGGGCGTCCGATTGATGCGCCGTCTGTGACGTTGAGTTTCTGTTGGCGATACAGAACTTTTGGATTCATATAATCCGGACTAAATGTCAGTTGATGTATCAGCCCCTCGGCTCATGGAGCGGACCCTCCCGAATGAGCTTGCTGTGTGCGGGAACCCTAGAGTTGGCTGCGACTACGACGACGATGACGACTGTACAGAAATCCTCAGTGGATTCGACGACGACGACGACTACAGCACTCAGCGATCCTACATGGATCAGTGCTACCGATCATGTGTGGGTCAGATCCTGTGTGGGTTAGCGTTCAACGGTCCTATGTGGGCTAGCGCCCACCGATCCTGTGTGGGTCAGATCCTGTGTGGGTCATTGCGGGGGTTAGTACCTATCGATCCTTTGTGGGTCATTGCAGGGGTTAGTACCTATCGATCCTGTGTAGGTCTAATGGCTTAGATGAATCAGTGACTACATCTGATCATCTCTATCGTCATTCAAAGAAGTATATCCTGTGCGAGATGAATCTTGACTTTCAATCATTATCTTCGATATGATTGTCTTTCATTCCTATGTGGATTGTGTTGTGCTATCCTGTGTGGATGTGATCCAACTTGGGCTCAGATGCTGGAGCCAAACTGGAATTGATGACTTAGGTATATGTATGGGAATATACCTAAGTAGTGTCGGATGTTACTTCGTGATTGTATCTTTCCTTTGTGGATTATCCTTTGTGGATTCTGGGAGACCTTCGGGGGTCTCGGGGTCCCTAATGAGTAGCTTATACTCACCCCTGCACGGCCTATGCCCGCACTACATTGTGTTGGTTGCAGATGACGGACAACGCTGATCGTGGTTGAGGTTTGCGGAGCAGGTCAATACCTGGAGGTGGACCACTGGGCCGGACGTACTCGGAGCGGACGGCTAGACCAAGGAGCGGTGGAGGCTATCTGTACCCACCCTTTGGGTGGGACTTTCGGTGGACATCTTGACGATGCGCCTTTACTTTTCAGTTGATGTACTTCCTTTTTTAGTTGTACTTTACTTTCAGTTTGGGTTTGTATTCTTGCCCACTTTCTTTTCCGCACTTACTATTGTACGCAGTTTTACTTAGTGTTTACTTTTTCTTGCTTGCTCTGTGGTGTTTGTTTACTTTACAAATTCAATGCCTTCCCTTTTTATCGGGAATTACGCCTTGGTGCTAGTCACCAGCCCCTGGCCTATGGAAGACGGGCTTGGGGTAGTCACGACACAGGCCCCGAGGACGGGTCGTGACACATTGGTATCAAAGGAGTTCGGTTCTACCATAGAACTTTGGACTCTGATCTTTCTTATATGTGAAGAAATATTGTTAAGAGTATTGAGTGTGTTTATCAGTCCAGGGTGTCCAGTGTTGGGGCGGCGGCCGACGTATCCGTACACCAGGACCCTGACTTCTAATTTCCGACTGAGTACACAAAAACATTGATTGAATGTGTGTTTTAAAAGTTTTACTTGTGATTACTTTGTGTCAGCTCACCAGGTATACTGTTCTTACCATGGCGCACCTTTCTCTTTTCAAGATGGCCCCATGACGACATCCAACTAGGGTTTCGAGTGTTGTGCGGGATGACAGCCCACCGAGCGATGAGGCCTCAGTACAGGGCCCTTTGACAGCAGAGGAACCGGCGATACCTCTACCCGCCGAGCCACCGATGCTACCAGCCCCAGCAGCTGACAGTGCATGTCGCCTTAATGCACTGCACAAGATTCAGTGTCAGTGACCGCCAAGGTTCCGCAGGGAGACGGACCTTCAGGCAGCTGTTGATTGACTAGAGGCAGTTGTACGAGTTTTACGTTTGGTAGGGACACCAGTAGATCTCATAGTGATCCTTGCAGCGAGTCTCCAGCACGCGGTAGTAGGCAGATGGTGGAGCTTGATGCTCTAGGTGCACGACGAGGCATCACTCCTCTGGATGGACATTGAGAGCCTCTTCCTCTTGGAGTTCATCCCAACCACCCTCAGTGCGGTGCACATCCAGGAGCTTTTACAGGTGCTGTAGGGAAGCATGATAGTCGCCCAGTACTCGGCAAGATTTACAGACCTCTCACGCTATTCGACGGACATGGTACGAGACCCATTATTCTGGGCTCGGAACTTCAAGTAGGGATTGAGGCATGAGATCAGGGCATCGCTGATCTCCCTCTGCATTCTGACATAGGGAGTAGTACTAGAGCAAGCTCTTCTCATAGAGAGTTTTCTTGCCGAGCCTATGCCAGCAGCGTGACCTACCGCAGGGCGGAACGTAGCAGAGTCGTCTGCAGCTGGAAGTCGACGGATGTCACAGGGGTCCAGGCGGACCGGACCATCAAGCAGACGACCTCAGGACACTGGATCAGAGGTGTGGGGAACTCAGCGTAGAGCCAGTCTTTCGAGAGGTAGACATTGTGACACATGCGGTGGGTAGGGCCACATGGCTCGTGACTGCCCGACCCGCCATGCCGTGGAGCAGCAGACGGTTGAGGGGCCACCCAGGCAGAGGCAGAGGGTTGACTGTGGTGGTCCGCATAAAGCAGGCGGACGAGGCAGAGGAGTTGGCCGAGCAGCATGTGGTGGGCGACGCTTTGAGGCTAACCCACCACCACCACCAGGAGGTCCACCCCGACCACAGGGAGCTGGCGGGCAGAGACAGGCATAGCTCTAGGTAGCGGAGGCCTACAACCACGGTGCACCCAAGATGATTCGAGGTACTATCTGCGTCTATTGCACCCTTTCTCCAGTTATTATAGACATAAGAGTGAGTCATTATTTCATAGCCGCTGCCCTTGTTCGGAGCTCGGAGATTCTGACAGATCCGTTGGCTCGATACTTACGGCTAGAGACTCCTATGAGAGCAGACTCGATGATTACGCACTGGTGCCGGTAGTGTGAGCTTACTCTAGGAGGCGAGAGCTTCGGCTGAGATATTCTTGTAGCGGCGTCGAGGCCTTATAAAGTCATCTTGGGAATGGATTGGTTATCTACATTCCATGTTCATATTGACTATATTAGGTGCATGGTGCGATGTGTACGCACCCATGGGGGCAGGTTCACCTTCACCGGCGAGAAGGGAGCCTTTGCTGCACAGGATGGACTCACGCAGAGGAGAGTACAACCCATCACTAATCAGTTGGCTAGCCTCATCCTAGGGGCAGTTGAAGTGCGAAGTCCTGGTTTTCCTGCATTGGTGGATCAGTATGCAGACGTTTTCCCCGATGATGTCTCAGGGCTACCTCCTCGCAGAGAGGTAGAATTCTATATTGACATGTACCCCGGGACCACCCCGATATCCACTCCAGCATATCAGATGTCCCCTGCTGAGCTTTACGAGCTACGGGTACAGTTGGAGGACTTGTAGGGAAAGGGATTCATCCGACCCAGTGTTTCACCCTGGGCTTCCCCGATATTGTTCACCAAGACGGAGGACGGGATCTTGAGAATTTGTGCCGACTATCATCACCTGAACCAGGTGATAGTGAGGAACAAGTATCTGCTACCGAGGATTGATGACCTCTTCTATTTGCTCAAGGGAGCACGGTGGTTCTCAAAGATAGACCTCTGGTCAGGCTATCATCAGCTCAGAGTTCGGGACGAGGACGTGCAGAAGATGACCTTCAGATGTCGGTATGTCCACTATGAGTTTTTGGTTATTCCATTCAGCGTAACCAATTCTCCAGAAGTGTTAATGGGCCTCATGAACAAGATCTTTCAGCCTTACCTCGATCGATTTGTCATGGTCTTCATCGACGACATATTGATATACTCAACAACTGAGGAAGAGCACGCCTACCACTTGCGGGTGGTACTGGACACACTCCAAGAGAACCAGCTTTATGGTAAGCTCTTGAAGTGTCAGTTCTGGATACATGAGGTCCACTTCATGGGACACGTCATCTCTGAGGCGGGAGTTGCAGTGGATCCTACGAAGATCGAGGCAGTGCTAGCTTGGGAACCACCCAAGAGCATGACAGAGGTGCAGAGTTTCTTGGGGATAGCTGGGTACTGTCGAAGATTTGTGCCAGACTTCTCCAGAGTTGCGGTACCACTCTTAGCTTTGACGAAGAAGGGGAAACCCTTTGTGTAGTCATACAGATGCCAGCAGAGGTTCCAGGAGCTGAGACTGAGATTGAGCAGCGCGCCTATCTTGAGGCTACCAGAGGAGGGAGTAGGGTACATCGTCTACTATGATGCATCAGGGACCGGACTCAGATGTGTCTTGATGCAGGAGTAGGGCATGATCACCTATGTATCACTTCAGTTGAGGAAACATCTGAAGAAATATGCTACCCATGACCTGGATTTAGCAGTGGTGGTCTTTTCTCTAATGATGCGGCGACACTATCTGATGGGTGAGCGCTTTACAGTCTATTCTGACCATCAGAGTCTCAGGTACATCTTCTTGTAGAAGGACCTGAACCTGAGACATCGGCGATGGATCGAGTTCCTCCAGGACTTTGACTTTGTGATAGTCTATACTCCTGGAAAGGGAAATGTAGTAGCCAATGCTCTCAGTAGGAGGAAGGGCATTCAGCTACTTGGGGAGGGGGCATAACAGCTAGCCGCTTTGCAGATATCCTTCGTAGATAGAGATGGAGCAGACTTTCTTTAGTCCCTCACAGTCACTCCTCCACTACTGCAGTGGGTCAGAGAGGCACAGTGTGGGGACGCCGACTGTGAGACGTGGCGTGCGCAGATATCCTCAGGATAGACACCTGATGGATTATCATTAGGAAGAGAGCACGACGTCCTTTTCAGAGGACGTACCTTGGTAACAGTTGCTTTACAGGAGGAGGTGCTGAGAGAGTTTCACACTTCCCCTTTGGCAGTACATCCAGGAGTGGCGAAGATGTACCGGGACCTCAGACGACAACACTAGTGTCCAGGTATGAAGAAGGTTGTGGTAGAGTTCATTTCTTGATGCCTCACCTGTCAGCAGGTGAAGGTGGAGCACCAGGTACCAGCAGGCTTGGTACAACCTTTAGAGGTCCCGGAGTGGAAGTGGGATGGCGTATCTATGGACTTCATGACTGGACTTCCATGCACTTCCAGAGGTCACGACTCCATTTGGGTGATTGTCAACCGACTCACCATGTCCGCTCACTTCTTACCCATCAGAGAGCAGGGCTTAGTGGAGAGATTGGGATGTCTCTACATTCAGGATATTGTACGTCTTCATGGTGTGACATCATCCATCGTATCCGATCGAGATGCACGCTTTACTTCCCGGCATTGGAAGGGGTTGCAAGAGGCATTCGGGACGCAACTACGTCTGATCACCGCCATTTAGCCTCAGATGGATGGTCAGACGGAGAGGACCATTCAGACTTTCGAGGACATGCTCCACACATGTGTCCTCGACTTTGGTCGTAGTTGGGAGGACCACCTACACTTGGTGGAGTTCGTGTACAACAACAGCTACCACTCCACCATCGGGATGACACCATACGAGGCATTGTACGACCGACCTTGCAGATCACCTATGTGTTGGACAGACCCAGGGGAGACAGCACTGGTGGGACTGGAGATGGTCCAGGCCACGACGGAGAAGGTCCAGGTCATCCAGGAGTGGATGGGGATAGCTCTGAGCCGGTAGAAGTCTTATGCTGATAGGAGGCGGAGACCACTAGAGTTCGAGGATGGCAACCATGTCTTTTTGTGGGTCTCACCTCGACGTGGATTATGGAGATTTGGAGGAGGTGGAATGTTGACTCTGCGCTTCATCGGACCATTCCAGGTTCTCAGCAGGATTGGCGAGGTGGCTTATCACCTGGCTCTACCACTTCAGTTGCACCGGGTGTATGGAGTCTTTCACGTATCTCAGCTGAGGAGATACGTGCATGACCCGACGCATATCATTGACCATGGGGAGCTGGACATTGATTATGGGGAGACTTTTGTGGAGGTCCCAGTGGAGATTGAGGATCGAAAGGAGCGGGTCCTACGTGGATGGTCGATTCCTCTAGTGCGCATCAGATGGCCGCACAGGATCTCCAGGAGAGCACTTGGGAGAGGGAGGATCATATGCGTGCACAGTACCCACATATGTTTCCCTAGTTTATGATGTATCTTTACGAGGATGTAAATCCCTAAGCTGGGAGTAATGTAAAGACCCATAAAATTTAAGGGAATTTTTTTTTCTTAATTTTATTTGGGATTTTACAAGAACGCAGTTTCTGACGGCACCTGATTCCGAGGCCCGGTGTGCACGGAATCATTTTCTAAAGTTTAGCTTGGGTACGTTCAGTGAAGGAACGAGCCGGTTTTCCTAACTTTTGAACCTGTGCTCATAATCAAAATCCGAGGACACCGATGGAATCGCAGCGTCGGTAATTGCTTAATAACGCCTTTTCCGGAGTTGAGTTTGCTCGAGTGGAGTTCTACTTAATTGGGTTAACTAAGGAATAAAATAAAATACTATGCAACAGATTTTATTTTTATTCAAGGAAGTGTTAACCTAAGCTCAGTGGTTGGAGTGGGACCCACAATATCCTACCCACTAGGTAGGATATTTGTGATGTGGGTCCCACATGATCCCCACCGTTTCTTTTCTTCACCCCTTCTTTTATAAGGTAACGCACCCGCACCCCCCTTTTTAATTAATGTCAACTCGTGCATTTAATTAAATTTTAAACACCTCTATTAATTGGGTGGTTTAAACATTGAAATTAATTCAATTAATTGATTGATTCAATTTTGAATTTTTAAAGATGTTTGGTTGTGTGTTAATAAAATATGACAAGTCTTATTTTATTAAGGGGTTCCTTGTGCGTGAAGGCTTGGGAGGATTTTCTCAAGGTCTTGAAGTTATCCTTCCTCGACGAAGAACACGAAGAACGTGAAGAAAGTGAAGAACGCTGACCTCCGACGAAGGTCGACAAGAACACCGGATCCTCGGAGATCAACGACGCGACGCCGACGAATCTTTTCTCCGCGACATGACGATCCTCCTTCCGCGAAGACTTCTTCCGCGACATGAAATTCCGTGGCGAGCCTTCGTTAAACTACGCTCGAGGTAGGGGATTATTTTAATTGTTGGTTCATGATTACATCCGCCTCCATACTTCATTTCAAATTGAGCCGCATGATATCGCAATAACGGGAGGAGGTCAGACTGCACGAACACGGCCGACCCTCCTCCCCCTCGTTTGTTTGTTTTTTTACGGCATGTGTAAGGTGGCGCGGTGCTGTTGCATTTCGTGGAAGCTATGTTAATGGGCGAAGAAGCGCGGCGCAGTCGCGCCGCGCCGTTGAAGTCGAAAAAGCCGTGGCGCTGTCCTACCGTGCCTGAGAACGTCGAAGAGGCCGCGACCGGAGTAGGGCCGCAGCGGAGTAGGGAGCGGCTGCCGGTCCCGTGGTGCAGCAGCCGGCTGGTTGGAGTGGGTCGGCCGGTCACGGGGAAGTGCCAGGGGTCATAACCCCCGGCTGGCCAGCAGAAGCGGCCCCCACATGGGGGCCCTGGTTTCACAACGCGGGGGGCATCGCCCCCCCCCCCCCCCCCCTCATCGCGCGGCCGTTATGGCCGAGCCGCCTGGCCACGCCGCCATGGCCGAGCCGCTAGGCCGGGCCGCGCCCAGGTCGGGCCGCGCCGGCGGGGCCGGGCCACACCCACCAGGCCGGGCCTCACCCTAATGGGCCAGACCCGGACCCGGGTCTGGTCGACCCGGTTCGGGCCGATCCAGGGGGTATCGGGTCGGGTCGGATCGGGCCCGAACCCCCTATTCCCGCACCTCTTTCGGTCTTTTTCCAATTACATGGGATGCAGACCTCCGATCAACGCACCGTCAGCTGCGATGCGATCCTTGGATCGAGAAAGTCGTTTTGGTATATTATACTCAAGGTTTCGGAGAACCTTGGGTTTGGCCGGGTTGGTTCATACAGGAAACCAACCGGGCCCTCGGAGCGGAAACGCTTATAACTTGAGTTTCAGACGTCCGATTGATGTGCCGTCGACTTTTATGGATTACTCTTAGTGATAAAGACCTTTTGGCTTACTCTTCTTGAGGTTTGGATGTAGTTGGAGTACGGTCGGGTTGGTTTTGACTTAAAAACCAACCCGGTCCCTAGGATGAAAAAGCCAATAACTCACAGACTGGGCGTTCGATTGGCGCACTCTCTGTGACGTTGAGTTCTTATTGGAGATATAGAACTTTTGGATACCTCAACTCCAGAATACGTGTCATTTGATGTATCAGCCCCTCGTCTCGTGGAGAGGACCCTCCTGGAGGAGCTTGCTGTGTGAGGGAACCCTAGAGCTGGCTGCGACTACGACGACGATGACGACTGTACATAAATCCTCCGTGGATTCGACGGAGACGACTACAGCCCTCAGAGATCCTATGTGGATCAGTGCTACCGATCCCGTGTGGGTCAGATCCTGTGTTGGTCAGCGCTCAGCGGTCCTGTGTGGGCCAGCGCCTACCGATCCTATGTGGGTCAGATCCTCTGTGGGTCATTGCAGGGGTTAGTACCTATCGATCCTTTGTGGGTCATTGTAGGGGTTAGTACCTATCAATCCTTTGTGGGTCATTGCTGGGGTTAGTACCTATCGATCCTTTGTGGGTCATTGCGGGGTTAGTACCTATCGATCATGTGTGGGTCTGACAGCTTAGATGAATCAGTGGCTACATGTGATCATCTCTATCATCATTTGAAGAAGTATATCCTGTGTGATCTGAATCTTGACTTTCAATAATTATCTTTGATATTATTTTCTTGCTTTCCTATGTGGATTGTGTTGTGCTATCCTGTGTGGATGTGATCGAACTTGGGATCGGATGCTGGAGCCAAACTGGAATTGATGACTTAGGTATATGTATGGGCATATACCTAAGTAGTGTCGGATGTTACTTCGTGATTGTATCTTTCCTTTGTGGATTATCGTTTGTGGATTCTGGGAGGCCTTCAGGGGTCTTGGGGTCCCTACTGAGTAGCTTATACTCACCCCTGCACAGGCTATTCCCATACTACGTTGTGTTGGTTGCAGACGAAGGACATCGCTGATCGTAGTTGAGGCTTGTGGAGCAGGTCCATACCTGGAGGTGGACCACTGGGCAGGACGTACTTGGAGAAGACAGCTAGACCAAGGAGCTGTGGATGCTATCTGTACCCACCCTTCATGTGGGACATCTAGTGGGCAGCTCGACGATGCGACTTTACTTTTCAGTTGTTGTACTTACTTTTTCAGTTGTACTTTACTTTCATTTTGGGATTGTATTCTGGCCCACTTTCTTTTCCGCACTTACTATTGTACTCAGTTTTACTTAGTGTTTACTTCTTTTTTCTTGCTCTATGGTGTTTGTTTACTTTAGAAAGACAATGCCTTCCCTTTTTATCGAGAATTGCGCCTTGGTGCTAGTCACCAGCCCCTGGCCTATGGAAGGCGGGCTTGGGGTAGTCACAACACGGGCCCCGGGGACAGGTCGTGACAATTTATCATAATTTATTCATTCCATATTATCCATGCTATATTAGATTCCACTATACGATTACCCTTACAATGCATCTGAGCTCACCCATTTTTTATATTTCATTTTCCCCAGGATGCTTGGAAGTTCTTTATGATTGGTATGTAGGGATATTATAAATGGAATAATGGTGTTATGAAAATAAATATTATGTTGTATTTTATGTTTTCAAATGAAATGTTGGATTTAATTATGTATATAGTTTTCCAATACTACTAAACTACTTGATCCTTTGGGATGAGAACACTTATATCTAGAAACAATATAAAAATTTAACCACCAACCCTAGGCTACATGGGAAGGGTTATTTATGATTCGTATCAGGTATAGTTTATTATAAACCTTGTGAAATTGATGTTGGAAAACATATATTAGGGAATATAACCTAATAAATGACTTTGATAATATTCCCAAAGAAACCAAGACTTTGTTTTTAAGATTAATTAGACATAAATTTTTAATTTATGTTAAGTATTTCACTATTCATAAAATTATAGATTATTATTCATAATGTAATGATATAATATATTTAATTACATTGTTTATAAATTTCACCTAGGGGAAGGAATGAAAATAGTTTCAATGAACATAATCCATGTAGAGATTTACCCCATAGGAAAGATAATGAATATGGAGTAGGAGGTGAAGATGGAGATGAATTTTTTAACTATATTAACCATATTGGATTAGGTTATGTCTAATAACCATGCCCATATGGAGAAAACTAATAATACAAAAAGTTTTTAAATAATATTATACTACTTTTTACATCAACAACCACCATGATTAAACGGGACTACAAATCCATTTTTCTCTAAGTAATGGATATGTTTCTTATATAAGATATTTCTCACTTTGGGAAGTAATGAAAGGGACAAGGTTTTCATGGAAGTGTATAATCTCTCATGGGATTTTGATAAGTGGTTTTCATTGATTAGAATCACTAAGGATGTGGAGGAAATATAAATAATTTAATGGAAGGATTTTGAGGAACATTTCTTGGAAAAATACTTTCCTTGTGAACAACGAGCAGATATAAAGAGGCAATTCTTGAGTCTGAGACATAAGGAAGAGGATAATTTTTCTATGTATGAATTCAGCATTAAAAGTTCATAAATACATGTTGTGGACTATGTATATAATAACAAGAGTAATATTGACCATTAATTTGATGGAATAAAGACAATCTATTGAAGTGCACTGATATCTCAGGAATTCTCATTATATGAGGATATAATATAATGTGCTATAAGGAAATAGAAATAATTGTAAAAAACTTATGTATTTGAAGGAAGGAAAGAATATTATAGGATTATATCACAAAAAATGGATAAGGGGATGAAGATAAAGGGGTAATATCTCAACATGTGATACTTGTGGAAGGAAACACCATGGTTGATTCTTAAATGGAAAAAGATTTTTCTTTAAGTGTAGATAAAAAGGCCATCATACTAATGAATGAAAGAGTATTGGAGAATACAAGAAATAATATTTATTTAACTATAATGATATGGGTGACTATGAAAATTATTATCCAAGGCATCAAGGTAATTTACCCAAGAAAAGGACAATCTAATAAGGTCAAGACTATGTGGTTAAAATAGTTGAGGTTGAAGCTCCTAAATAGGTGGTGGTGGTTACTTTAATCATGTATAAAAATTTAGAGATTAATTTATTTGATTTTTTATCTTCACAATCTTTTATATCTTCCACATTTTCTATGAAAATTTAATATTTCTCAAGCTTCTTAAGTGGGGAGTTTTCTGTCAAGACTCATAGTGCAAATCTCACCCAAAAAAGGATGTGTCTATAATTTCCAATTATGAAACATAAATGCACTCCCTTTTATGAACTTATTATTATAATTATGTTTGATCTTTATACAATACTTGGTATAAAATGGCTTTCAAAAGATGATGTAAAAATTACTTTCAAAGAGAAGGAAATTGTAAGAACCAGAGTTTTTGTATGGGGTAAAGATCTTTTTTTATTTTAATGCTAAATTATGGACTAATGTGAGTTCCAAATTTTATAACAGGTGTTTTAGGGGTTCTTAGAGTTTGTTTGGAGCCTAGAACCCCACTTTGGTGTGAAAAAATATTATCACACAGTTAGAATAAATCATGATGGACAGGTCTCATGGTTACTTCTAACCATGAGAGGCTCGATAGTAGAGTCCTATAAGCCACACGGTTTGGAAAACCATGTGATTGGAGGTGTATGAATGTGTGGCTATGACTACAGTTTTTAAAAATTTTATGAGAAGCTGTTTGCACAAAATTTTCAAAAACATATGAAATAACTATGTGAGGTGCGCTTTCCTACAAAGGATGGCACATTATTGATGCAATTTTTAGCCAACCGTGCAGCCAAACCGTGTGACCCATGAATTTTGGTGGAATTAAAAATTTTACATTAACATTTATTTAATATTAAACGTATTTTATCTTTTCCACCTTTTTTGGACCAAAACACAATTTAGATATCCTCCTTGACAAATTTGGTATAATTTGTTCTCGTTCCTCTATCTGATCTTAGATTCAAACACTAGACGTCTCATTGGATCCACATTAGTTTTTACTTGATTTTTCCAGTGTCATTTCTTGTTCTTATTTGTATTAGTTGTGCTATTTAGGTGCTATATAATATCCCTTAATTTTATGTTCTTAGTCTATTCATTGATTTTCATTTGATCTAAGTCAAATTAGGAGTTGATACTGGATGATAACTCTACTATAAAGCTACAGTTGGTGGTATATACTTTTCCTTATAGTTCAGTGCTTTATTAATCTAGTTTCTTTTATATCTACAGATGTAAATTCTAGTGTCACCCTATATTTAGATCATTTAATTGAATTAAATTATATGGAACCCAATAAAGATTTACTTTAGTACCTTTGAGTTTAGTTAGGGGTTGTTTCCCTAACCTAGGCCACCCATGGGGTGTTCCCTTTTGCCCTTACCTTTGTTGAACCACACAAGGGGTGTGTTTTTAGAGATTAAATAATTAAAGGAATCCAAATTATAATTAAATAGAATTGAGTTTATTGATTAGAAGATGAATTTCTTCCTTTAACATGGTTTTCCATATTATTCTTTACATGACTAAGTAAATAGATTATATGAATTATGTTATATGAGTGGGTATACTCGTTGGTTTCTTTTTAATGTTAATGGTTTAATGAGTGGGTATACTATTTGATTGAGTTAAATGTGAATTGTAAGATGGAATAGAATGTGAATAAAAATGGAAGTGGCTGCCTTTCTTTGGAATTATTGGGTCTGGATTCCATTTATATTCTATGGTCACTTAACCCATGGTTCTTGTTTATGGTAAAAGATACCTTGGACCTTTATGCTTCTTGGATTTTGATTCCATAGGATTCCAGGATCATTTCTTCCCCTTGGACCTAAATTTATGTAATTGCATTGACCTTTCTCTATTGATACGATCCTTAGAATCCACTAGGGATATTAACAAGTTTCCATTGAGATTATCCTGGGACTCGATGATAATTCCTAGGTCTTCTACACATTGAATATGACCCTTTGTGATTTGAAACATCTTATTTTATGGCTCAACCATGGTAAATGTGACATGATTGGTTATACAGATCAACCATGGATGTTCTGACACTTCTAGTTATACAAAATGTTCGTGGTTGACATGTTATATCTGGATGTATGGTAAGGCTACGGTGATTACTTTTGTTTTACTATTGCATTGTGACAGAATCCTGAAAATTGTTTTTCATGGATTGATGTTTGGATATTTAGTATCACATACGTTGTTATTATATGATTTACTTACAAAAAAATAGAATATATTGAACACCCTATATTATTATATATCTTTGGGTGGTTACCTACTAGGATTGTATTTTACACCTATTTTATGACACTATTGGGTACCTAGGAAGACTTCATGGAGTCAGATTAGGAACAAAAAAATTTCCCAAAGTTTGATACTTGATTTTATGCCATGCTTAGGAGAAAGGGAGCATGATACTATGTTGAGGCTCGTGATACTATCAGGATATAGTGAATTTTGGTATTTTGATACATGTTTTGTGTTGTACTATTGTTTATCTATTTTGGCTACTTTATAGACTTATGACTTGTATCATCATCATATTTATATGAGATTACCAATGGATGTATTTATATATTCATGTCTTGTTTATTTATCAGTTGTCTAGTTATTGTGTCTTCTTTAAGTATAGTAATTTATTGATATTATGTAGTGATACAATCATATAATGAGGGAATAGTCCTCTCATAAACACACCCCAGGACCTTGCTGCTAGTCAGTAGCCTTTGATATTTAAGGAGATGCACTTGAAGCCATGTGGCCAACCTAGATCAGAGCATTATTGTGTGGAATTCAGGACCAGTATGTTATAGAAATTATGAATTATAATGAATATGTGGAATTACATATATTTAGAGGGGATAATTAATTATATGAGTCATGTATAGATCCTCCCTCATTAGATCTTATAAGTGAGATTCTTGGGGAAGAAGATAAATCAAAATATATAAATGAAAAAAGTAATACTCTATTTTATATGAATAGATTTATGTATTTCCCGAGGAATTACCTAAACATCCACCAAAGGATGAAGTTTATTTTTCAATTGAATTAATCCTTCATTAAAAACCTATATCAATGACTTCCTATAGAATATATAGTATGAAATTAGTGGAGTTAAATAAATAAATAAAGAAAATGTGTGGAAATATATTTATAAACCATAGTATTTAACCGTTGTTATTTACATTAAAAATAAATATTTATCTATGAGTTTGTGAATTGATTATAGAGAAATCCATGATATTATGATAAATAACAAGTATTTGATGCCTCTCATTGATGAATTATTCATTCAACTTCATGGAACTAAGTATTTTTCAACTAATAATATTTATTCTAGTTATCATCAATTTTAAGTATATAGGGAATGTGTTATGAAGATAACATTTTGAATAAGTCATGGACATTATGAGTTTAAAGTAATTGCATTTGGATTAAATAATGCACCCTATGTTTTTATGGATCTAATGAACATATTATTAATAGAATATATTGATGTATTTTTTGTGTTATTTATTGATGATATCTTGGTATAACTTAAGAGAAATTAATATAATAACAATCACATACAAGTATATTTTGAGATGCTTAGAAGAAATTATTTATATGAGAAAATTAGTCAGTGTGAATTTTGACGTTAAGATGTTTCATTTATTATAAATATTGTCTCCAAAGATGGAATTTTAGTAGATCCTATGAATACAATGGCAGTCTAAAAATTTCCTACTCTAACAAACATAATTGAGGTATGCAGTTTCATTGGTTTGGCATGTTACTATTAAAGATTTGATCAAAATTGTGTATGATTGGTTAATCCTATCATGGCCGCCTCCCCACAAGGTGTACCCCTCCTAGGCCGGCAATATGAGAAGGGAGATAATGACCCCCCGAGTCCCACCTCCAATAGGCCCCGTGTTGACAACTAACACCGAGGGTATAGAAAAAAACAAATCGGAGTCATTACCCTCTAAGAGAAAACATGTGAAATAGAGAGATAATAAAGAAACCAAACAACTCTAAATTATATAAAAATATAAAATAAATCCCAAGTACACATATGTAATGTCATGAAAAACTCAAACAACTAAAAGGAAAAAACTGCAAGTACCCAAAAGAAAGTAAAAAACAACAGTGACCATGAAGCTCGAACAGCCCATGAAACCCCAAGCTAGAAGTAACCATCCTAATCTCAACCTTCTCCAAGTGACCAGAAAAATAGTTTATATATACATAGGGTGAGTATAAAAGTATATTCAGTAGGATCCCCCTAGATCCTCTCGGACAAAAGTCAATAAATCATGATAAAACACAATGAACAACAAGTGAAACTAACTCATCACCTAAAATGATATACTAAGTTCCCAGCCTCACCATGGATACTCTCACCAAGTATCTCATACAATAGTATACAATATAATAAAGAATATCAAGGTTACCCTACTAATACTTTCCCATTGGTTTTCCACTTTTCCCCAACGTCGCTCGTCCTAAGCATCTCTCTCCAAAAGGCTTGCCCGCAAACACCTGAGTGAAGCACCATAACATGAACCTCATGAAAAAAACCCACAACATCCATGTAAGTAAAGTAACCCAGTAGTTTCTAGGAGCCACCACAGCTCGTATAACGTGCATCATACCTTGGTTATTAAACCAAAAGCCATTATAGCTTGTACACCAAGTAAGGAACCTCAAGCCATAATAGCCTAAACATGTTACACCTATAGTAGTCCATATAAAACTGTATCTAGAATATATGTGTGTGAATAACCACAATCCATTAAAACCCTCTATAGATATATATGGGGAAAACTAACCACTATGCCTACCAGCACAAGTAACTACCAAGAAAAGAGAGTGGGGCAAAATGGGGTAGCCAACCATCCATCCTCCCACTAGAATGTTGGGGAAAACACCCCCAGGTCTCAGAATCCTCAGGGTGTTAGTTTCCCTAACTGACAGGGTGGATTAGCGTATAAAAACACAAAAGTATAGAATATATTATAGGTCACAACCACACTATGGGCATAACCTAGTCCTAGACACAACTATAGCTAACATCTCTCGAAATACCAAATGACACTTCTAAGACTAGGTATCCTATAGTCACACAATCATTTAAAGATATTTATAACATTACTTCATTCCCTTTTCATCAGTTTCACTTTACGTTAATTAATTCTTTAAATAATAATTAACCATTAATAATTTCCACATTTTATTTCATTAGAATCACACCCAAAGTTCATTGTTCCTTCAAATTACTACCTCACCATTGCACCCATCAATCTCCAACCCCATGGGTTAACATAATTTATTCAATTATTTATTTACATCATTACTTACCCATATTCCTAGGCATTATAGAAAAACATTATATGCTAATAAATACAAGGGGGTTGAACATGATGATTAGATGAATTACCCATCGAGTCTTTTCTAGATAGAGGGTAGACCCATCCTACCTTGAGAAGATAAACACAGAAAGAAAGTGGCATACCCCATTAGTCTTTTCCCCTTTTGTAAGGAGGGTAAGCAAACCAGCTTCCTTGAGCAGTGAGGAATGTAAAAAGGATAAAAAACCAACAAGAACCAGAAATCATCCAAACATTCACATCCAACTAGTTCCTTCATCTTTTGTGTCCTCCCCTATACCCACATGCATAAACGGATGCATCTCACCACTCTAGGCGTTGACTGATTCCACAAACAATATGCCTCCATGCACCCACATATAACAATAGCCATCGAGGCTCACATCACAACACAAGCAGCTGGAAAACAAACATGATATCAATGAGGCTCTTGGACCTTAAACCAGCAAGATGGTAACTCAGATCCCTACAAGGAATTATCTGTAATCAAACAACCAGTTCTTTAATCCATCTTGAATTAAATTATTTATTATAAAAAGGTTCCAACTACGGGAAACCTAAAAAGTTAGCTATCAAAAATTAATTAAACATGCTTACTTAATCAATTTGATTAGCATCAAATTACAACAACAACAATAGGATTCATTCACATGACTCTCTATCTTTACCCAAACAATAATCAATTAATTCTGACTTTACATTCTTTACCAATTTCCATCATGAATGAAAAGAAAAACAAGTATGCATAGAAATCACACTATCTAGAAAAACAAGTGAAAATAACATACAATAGATATAAATTTATCTATCCAGTTAAAATATTTATTATGTTAATTCCATTTTGATCTAGTGGGATAGAACCTTATAAATATACATCTTTTTGTAAAATAAATGAGAAGCAACGAATCCCCTACCTCAAACGGTTCGTGACATTCTTTATACAAGAATGAGCCACAAAATGGGTTACGATCTCCTCCCCTGTGATAACTATATCCACCTAAGGATGTAGAGACACCACAACACTGGTCAACACCCAAGAAAATCCCATTAGGAACATGGAGATAGCATTTCATAAAAGGGAAAGGAGAAATAGAAAGATATGGGCCCAAAAGAATGATGATAGATCATACCTTATAGCAAAGATTGATTGATACTTCTCAGTTGTGTCAAAACAATGGGGAACTAATCCAAGGAAGAAAGTATGTTCGCAAAAATCCTACGGGAGGGAATGGAAGGTTAGAGCATCTCACACCTGAGAACAAGGAGGAAGAACTAGGGAGGAAGATATCTCGTCCCTTTAGATGATTTAACGGAGCATCGGTTTAAGATACGATGGATTTTCCATCAAAAAAGGATTTCATTAAACCACATGGTTTTACCAAGTAAAAGCATCATGAGAGTTAAAAAATTTAATATAGGAGTTATAGACTTTGAGTTGGCCTTATAGTCCTTAAAACAAGGCTTTAAATGCATTTTACATCAAAGGAAATGTCAAAGGGGTGAAACTATAGGAAGCTGGAAACACTATTCATGAACAATAAATTTGGAAAAGGAAAGAGGCTACTGGAAACCCTATTCATGAACATGAAATTTGGAAAAGGAAAGATGATACCATTGGAACCTAACTTTTCTAGAAATAGTGTTCAAAAAATCAAAATTTGGAAAAGGAAAGAAGCTATCGTTGGAACCTCACCATTCGGGAAACACTGTTCATGAACATGATATTTGGAAAAGGAAAGAGGCTACTGTTGCAACCTCACCATTTTAGAAACACTGTTCATGAACTAAAAATTTGGAAAAGGAAAGAGGCTACTGTTGGAACCTCACCATTTTCGAAAAACTATTAATGAACTCAAAATTTTGTAAAGGAAAGAGGCTACCATTGAAACCTCACCGTTCTGGATGCACTGTTCATAAACTCAAAATTTGGCATAGGAAAGAGGCTATCATTAGACCTAACTGTTTCACTATTCACATAAGCCTACTAATGACACTATTCACATAAGGCTACCATTGCACTATTCACCTAATGATACCGATGACACTGTTTACATAAGGCTACTGTTGCATTGTTCATCTAAGGCTACCGATGACACAGTTCACATAAGGTTACCATTTCATTGTTCACATAAGGTTACTGATGATATTGTTCACATAAGGTTACTGTTGCACTGTTCACATAAGGCTACCGATGACACTGTTGACATAAGGTTATCGTTTCACTATTCACATAAGCCTACCGATTACACTGTTTGCATAAGGTTACCGTTGCACTGTTCACATAAGGATACCGATGAAACTGTTCACATAAGGTTACCGTTTCATTGTTCACCTATGGATATCGTTGCACCATTCACCTAAGGCTACCACTGCACTGTTCACCAAAGGCTACCATTTCACTGTTCAAAAAACTGGAAATTTTGAAAAGTTTTGGGGATAAGTCACCTTGATCTCCAGGAACACCTCAGACACCAGATTTTTGCGAAGGAATGGACCAGAGAGGTCTGAGCCATTACATGAGATACCTCTCAAAACATTTTCATCCTCAAGAATTCAAAACCTACCTAAAATGAAACCGAAAATAATTCTGAACAACAACCCATCGAGATACCTCTCAATAGTGAGCGAGACACAAGAAGCAACCAAAAAAATACATATCATAATCCCGAATGGTCTAAAACCACAAAGCGAATTTCATGACATGAAAAGAGTTAAACATAAAAAAACTCTAGGTACTGAGCACGTATCCGCGAATCGCATTCCCAGGTACTCTCCTCCACGCCACTGTGTCACCACAAGTCACAATCCAAGGGGATAGAACACCTGTGCAACACCTTATTTTTGTGGTCTTGGATCTACACAGTCTACTCCTTGAAGGTCACATCATCATCAACATTGATATCTCCCCAATCGATGACGTGTAAGATGTCATGAAGATAATGGTGGAGCTGTGATAAATGTAAAACATCATGTATATGACTCATCTATGGGGGAAGTGCTACTCGATATGCCACAGATCCAACATGAGCTAACACCTCAAAAGTCCCAATAAACTAGGGAGAAAATTTACTCCCATGACAAAACCTTCACTACCCATGATAGAGAGTCACCTTCAGAAATACGTGATCCCCAACATTAAACTCTAAGGGTATCATTCTTTGATCAACATATGATTTATGACCATCCTATGCTGTTTTAATCCTCTCACGAATTAGTTGAACCATGTCTATTTTATTATGTACTAGTTTGGTTTAGATAATTGATTACTCTCCGACCCCAGTACAGCACAACAGATAAAGGAAAGGCTAGACATAAAAGGCTTCAAACGGTGCCATACCGATGGTGGAGTGAAAACTATTATTGTAAGAGAACTCCACCAAGGGTAAGTGCCTCATCCAAGCACCTCCAAAATCTAGGACACAAGAGAATAACATGTCTTCAAGAGTATGGATAGTCCGATCTGTCTGACCGTCTATCTGAGGGTTAAAAGTAGTGATAAGGAATAATTGAGAACCAAAATCATGATGGTGACCTATCCACACCATGGAGGTGAAATGAGGATCTTGATCAAAAATGATCATCCTTGTGACTCCATGAAGTCTCACCACCTCTTCCAGATTTTTCTTTGACAAAAAATCCACTAAGATCGACACCTTGATTTCTATAAAGTGGGATGATTTCGTTAAATACTCCACTACTTCCCAAATAGCATCATGTCATCCTATAGCTTGAGGTAAACCAGTAATAAATTCCCTTGAGATTTCCTCCCACTTCCACTGCGGAATATCTAATGGATAGAGAAAACCACCAGGGACATGATGTTCGGCCTTCACCATCTGGTAGAACAAACATTGAGACACAAAATCTACAACCACATTCTTTATCCTAGGCCACCAAAACTGGCTCATCAAGGCTCGATACATCTTTGTCATTATGGGATTCACTGCTAAAGGATAACTATGGAACTATCTAAGAACTATTTTTCGCATCATCAAGGGAACAAATATCCTCCCATGATACAACACTCGGCATTGTTAATCCTAAGGCCAATCATCAGGGGACTCACCACAAAAAAACTCGGACTCTCTAGACCTCAACCTCTAGATTCCCCAATTGGGACTCTTCCACCTACTACACCAAAGATGACTACACCGTCATCTGAAAAAGACAACCACTGCCCCAACATCTCCCATATCAAGATATAATGCTGACAGTTCTTCCATTACTCTCCATGAGTAACCAGATTCATGCACGACATCACTACATGACTTCAAACTCAGCACATCAGCTACAATATTACCCTTTCCAAATGTATATGATATTTTGAAGTCGTATTCCGATAATAACTCCATCCACCGATTCTATCATAAGTTCAAGTCAGACTGAGAGAAAACATTCCTCAAACTCTTATGATCAGTCAAAACCACAAAGCACTCGCCAATGAGGTAATGTCTCCCCAAATTCAGAGAAAAGACCATGGATTATAACTCAAGATCATGGGTGGCATAGTTATGTTCATGGTGATGGAACTTATGAGACCCATAAGAAAAAATTGATCTCTGCTACATCATAACACAACTAACCCCATATGTGAAGCATCACAAAAAACATCAAACTGAACTCCCTCTGCCTGAAGACAAAGATCCGAAGCACTTACTAACATATCTTTTAGATAATCAAAAGATGCCTAACACTGATCAGTCTATATGAACGCCTGATCCATACTGGTCAAATCTATCAGAGGTGGCATAACATGAGAGAAATAGGATATGAACCTCCAATAGTATCCTACGAGACCAAGGAAACTTCGCACCTCTGACATTTTCTTGGTGGCTTCCCAAGACACAAATGCTTCGATCTTTGATGGATCCACAACTACTACCTAATGGGACACAACATGCCCCAAGAAATGGACTTCTCAAGCTCAAAAATCACACTTTGATGACTTCCCAAATAGTTTATGTTGACGAAGGACTCCCAAAATGGATTATAGTTTCTTTGCAGGATCCTCCTTGGATGTGGAGTACATAAGGATTTCATTGATGAAAACCACCACGAACTTGTCCAGGAACTCATGGAACACATCATTCATCAATCCCATGAACATAGTTGGAGAATTTTTAATGCCGAATGACATTAAAACAAACTCATAATTCCCATGATGACAATGGAAATCAATCTTTGGTCATCCTTCACACGCATATGATGATATCCTAAACACAATTAAATATTTGAGAACAAACATTCACCATTAGATTTATCAAATAAATAATTAATCTTCTGAAGAGGATATAGATTCTTCACTGTCAGTTCGATTAAGCGATGATAATTGACACACAACTGCAAACTGCCATCAACCTTCTTCACAAAACAAACTGGTGCACCCCATAGTGACACACTCAGCCGAAAAAAACTGCACTATAAAAGACCATAAAGCTGTATACATAGCTCCTGTAACTTGTATGGGGTATCCAATATGAATACATAGAGATAGGAGATGCCATTGGTTGTATGTCAATCCCAAACTCAGTCTCTCATTGAGGGGGTGTAACGCTACAACCTCTTCTGTAAAGACATCAAGGTACTCTTCTACAACTCTAGGAAATTCCAAAAAATGATCCTATGATGAAATCAACATCAGATCAACCATCTTGTATGATAAGGATGAAACAAGCCTCTAACCCATTCTAGGGTCTCGCTCACCAACGAACAACACTGGCTCTCCATCTGCATCGAAGAACACAACTTTCCTCCTAAAGCAATCCACGATAGACTGCATTGAATAGAAACAATCCATGCTATGGATGAAATCATATGGTTATATTTGTAAAAATAGGAAACCTCCCCAAGAGTGGTGTTTCCCCAACACTATCTCATAGTCTCTACATAATTCAAACAAGTCAGCTCAGACTCCAACTAACATAGTCAATGCCAAGGGCACTAGAAGCCTCTCTACCTCAAGTCCCAAATCATGGAAAAGGGTAGGTGATATGAAGGAGTGTGTCTCTCCTGAATCAAACAAGGCATACACCAAGGTATAAAATAAGAAATGGGTACCTCGAACGACATCTAGCTCACATGGGGCTGGCAACGCTAAAGCATGAATCTGACCACAACCTCCTCCACAGCCTCTCTGACCCTGATGATGACCACCACTATGGACACGATATTGTCTATGAGGACGGGGAGCATCACAGGGCTATCCTCTACCTTCCCCATCTACCATCTACTGATCTAAAGTGGGTGCAACCTGCTGCTGCTGCCTCGACTGGAACTGCTTCAATGATGGAACCTGAAGTGGAACACCTAGTGCACAATGACTACTCTGAAAGTTCAGGCACTATCTCTGCTGATGACCTCGACCGCCACAAGAAAAAAAGCACCTGATCCATTGGCATAGGCCTGAGAGTTTCTTCACCTAGAGTAACGAGATGCTGAGGGATGGGACCTACCCACTACCGAATGAAAACTCTTCTGCCCTGAAAACCGGAAACCCCAGACCACACCTCTAATTTGTGAGGAATCATGATGAATCCCCTATTATGAAGATCAGATTATGGCCAATGTCCTCCGGACAACCACTACCCTCTCCAGCACCTTAAGATATGTCTTCAACATAAATGGGGTGACCTGATGCTGGATCTATGGATGAAAAGCCTCCTCAAAATGCCTCGCCCTGGCCTCCTCATCTTGCAACAGGTCTGAAGAAAATATTAATAGGTTCCTAAAACATATTCCAAACTCTCTCACACTAGAGATCCCCTATTTAAGGGTTAGAAGATCTTGGATACTAGATGAATTTATGGCCGAAGAAAGAAACATGACTCTAAACTTGTCTCGAAACTCCTCCCATGATATTGCTAACTCCTCACGATCCATGAGTAACAAGAACCACCACTGCCTCATTGCTCCATGAAGAATCATCACAAAAGAAGGACATGCAATGTTCTTTCTGAGTACATATTGAACTAAAGACTATCTTAACCTCCTCAAACCATTCTTCCGTGACTACATCTGAAACGGATCCCTCATACTTCCGCAGACTCTGGCGCTAAAACTCTCAGAGTGTCTTCCTACAAGTTTTGTTGACGTTAACCTATACCCAGTGGTGATCTGCTGGCAAAGCTTACTGGACATGTTCTATGTGATCCTGACAAGGACGTCGACCTTTAACCATACCTATAAAATAACAAACAGTAATAAATCCTAGACCTATAATATGGAAGACTCAACATTAATTAATTTTTTTTTTCTTTTATTAATTTTAGTTTAACCTATCCCAAGGTATACCCATTCAAACCCAGGCACAATTAAGAATGATGCATGATATTTTAGTAGGTCTCTACCCTAAAACTAGTATCACCTCTTTTAGTAGCCATTGTAAACATTAAGGTATATGCATCATATCACAGGGGGCCCAAAATTCCTATGTCTCAGCTAGTCTCTAGTGTTACATCACTTTCTAAACATGTCTAACACTATTTCCCTACCAACCCATGCAACCTCACCTGTGCCTAACACCAAACTCCATCCTATCTCTCAACAATAACTCTGATACCACTTTTTAATGACCCCCTCCCTACAGGGTGTACCCCTCTTAGGCCAACAATATGAGAAGGCAGATAATGACCCCCCGATTCGCGCCTCCAGTAGGCCTCAGGTTGGCGACTAGCACCAAGAGTATAGTAAACACACAAATGAGAGGCACTACCCTCTAATAGAGAACAAGCGGAAGAGAGAGATAAGATAGACAACAACCAACTCCAAATCTGACAAAAATATTAAAGAAATCACATGTACACATATGTAATGTCATGAAAAACTACTACAACTGAAAGGGGGGGAACTAAAAGTACCCAAAAAAAAGTGAAAACATCAGTGACCACGATTCCTAAATAGCTCCTGCAACCCCAAGCTAGTAGTAACCGGCCAAAACATCAATATGCTCCAAGTGAGCTGAAAAATAGTTTATATATACATTGGTTGATTATAATAGTATACTCAGTAGGATCCTCCACAGAGCCTCTCGTGCAAATGTAAAGAATGAATGCTAAAGCACAGTGAACAACAAGTGATACTAACTCATCAAAAAAATTGGTATACTAAGTTCTCAGCCTCACCATGGCTACTCTCACCAAGTATTACATACAAGATTATATAATATAATAAAGAATATCAAGGGTACCTTGCTACTACTTCCCCACTGGTTTTCCGCATTGCCCCAACGTCGCACGTCCTAGGCATCTTTATCTAAAAGGCTTGACCGCATACACCTGGTCGAAGCACTAAAACACGCACCTCATGTAAACAAACCACCACATACACGTATGTAAAGTAACCCAGTAGTTTCCGGGAGCTACCACAGCTCGCATAACGTGTATCATATGTCGGGTATTAAACCTCAGTCCATTATAGCCCATACACCGAGTAAGGGTCCTCAAGCCATCATAGCATATAATCATTAAAACTATAGTAGTCTGTAGGAAACTATATCTAGAATATATATGTGTGAATAACCACAAGCCATTACAACCCTCTACACACATATATGGGGAAAATAAACCATTGTGTATGCTAACACAAGTAACTACCAAGAGAAGAGAGGGTCCAAAGGGTGTATTCATCCATCCATCCTCCCATTTGAATGTTGGGGAAAACACCCACCCAGGGCTTAGAATCTTCATGGTTTCAGTTTCCCCAACTAAAAGGGTGGAGTAGCGTATAGAAACACAGAAACTACAGAATATAATATAGCTCAGAACCACACTATGGGCATAACCTAGTCCAAGACTCAACTGCATCTAACATCTCTCGGACTCTAGGCTGGAAATTCGAAGACTAGGTATCCTATAAGCACACAAACATTTAAATAGATTCATTACATTACTTCATTCCCTTTTTATCAATTACAATTTACATTAATTAATTCATTAAACATTAATTAACCATGAATAATTTCCACTTCATATTTCAATAGAATCACACCCAAAATTCACTATTCCTTCAATTTAAAACCTCTGCATTGTTCCCCTGCAATCTCCAACCCCATCGGTTAACATCATTTATTAAATTATTTATTTACAGCAACACTTTACAATATCCCCAAGAATTCTAGAAAAACATTCTATGATACTAAACATAAGTGGGTTCAACACAGTGAGTAGCTGAACTTCCCATAAAGTCTTTTCTGACTATAGCAAGAGCGTAGACCCGTCCTTCCTTGAGAAGCTAAAAATGGAAAGCATATGGTATACCCCACACGTCTTCAACCCTTTTGGAAGGTGGGTAAGCAAATCAATTACCTTGAGAAGTGGGGAAAGTAAAAAGGATAAACAACCAACAAGAATCAGCAAGCATCCAAACATTCACATCCAACCAGTTCCACCATCTCTGGTGTCCTCCCTGATGCCCACATGCATAAACCGATGTATCTCACCACTCTAGGCATCAAATTCTGCCACAACCAATAGGCCTCCCTACCCCCACATATCACAACAACCATCTAGGCTCACATCACAACACAAGCAGCAAGAAAACAAACATGATATCAATTGGACTCTTGGCCATTAAATAAGCAAGAGGGTAACTCAGAAACCTACAATAAATTATCTATTATCAAACAACCAGTTCTTTAATCCATCATGAATTAACAGATTTATTACTCGTAGGTTCCAACTTCATGAAACCTAAACAGTAAGCTATAAAAAATTGATTAAACATGCTTACTACATCAATTTGATTAGCATCAAATTATAATAATGAAAACTGGATTCATTCACATGCCTCTTTATCTTTCTATAAACAATTATAAATTAATTACATCTTTACGTTATTTACCAATTTCCATCAAGACTAAAAATATAAACAAGAAAGCATAGATATAACACTATCTAGAAAAAAAGAGGCAATAACATATGATCAATATAAATTTATTTATCCTATTTGAATATTTAGTATGTCAATTCGATTGTGATCTAGTGGGATAGAAAAAAATAACTATACAGTTACACGTAAAATAAAATAAAAACAACGAATCCCCTACCTCAAATGGTTCTTGATGTTCTTTAAATGAGAACGAGCCAAAGAACGGGTTATGATATCCTCCACTCTGAAAACTTTATCCACCTGAGGATGTAGAGACACCACCACACCGGTCAACACCCAAGAAAAACCCATTAGGAACATGGAGATAATAGTCCATAAAAATGAAAGGAGAAAAAGAAGGAGATGAACCCAAAAGAATGACAATAGATCATACCTTATATCGAAGACTAATCGATACTTCTTGGTTGCATCAAAATCAGAGGGGAACCAGCCCAAGGAGGAAAGTTTGATAAAAAAACTCCTACAGGAAGGAATGGAAGGTTTGAGAATCTCACACCTGAGAATAAGGAGGAAGAACTAGGGAAGAATATATCCCGTCCCTTAAGAAGGTTTAACGGAGAAACGGTTTGAGATAAGGTGGATTTTCCATTAAAAGTGGCTCGCATTAAACCACACAGTTTGACCAAGTAAAAGAATCTCAAGCCATATGAAAAATTAATATAGGAGTTATGTCCTTTGAATCAGCCCTAGAGTCCTTAAAATGAGGCTTTAAATGCATTTTATGTCAAATGAAATGTCAAAGGGGAGAAACTGAAGGAAGCTGGAAACACTGTTCATGAACACGAAATTTGGAAAAGGAAAGAGGGTACTGTTGGAACCTCACCATTCTAGAAACACTGTTTATAAACATGAAATTTGGAAGAGGAAAGAGGATACTCTTGGATCCTCACCGTTCTGGAACACTATTCATGAAATCAAAATTTGGCAAAAGAAAGAGGCTACCGTTGGAACCTCACCATTCTAGAAACACTATTCATAAACCTGAAATTTGGAAAAGGAAAGAGGCTACCGTTGGAACCTCACCATTCTGGAAAAAGTTTTCATGAACTCCAAATTTGGAAAGGGATAGAGGATACTATTGGAACCTCACTATTTTGGAAACACTATTCATGAACTCAAAATTTGTCAAAGGAAAGAAGCTACCATTAGAACCTCACTGTTTTGGAAACACTGTTCATGTACTCAAAATTTGGCAAAGGAAAGAGGCTACCATTGGACCTCACTGTTTCACTATTCACATAAGCCTACCGATGACACTATTCACATAAGGCTACCATTGCACTATTCAATTAAGGCTACCGATGACACTGTTCACATAAGGTTACCATTGCACTGTTCACCTAAGGCTATAGACGACAGTGTTCACATAAGGTTACTATTGCACTATTCACATAAGGCTACCCATTACATTGTTCACATAAGGTTACCCTTGCACTGTTCACATAAGGCTATAGATAACACTGTTCATATAAGGTTACCGTTGCACTTTTCACATAAGGCTACTGATGACACTATTCACATAAGGTTACTGTTTCCCATTTCACATAAGGATATCGATGACACTATTCATATAAGGTTAACATTTCACTACTCACCTAAGGAAACCATTGCACTTTTCACCTAAGGCTACCATTAAACTATTCACCAAAGGCTACCGTTGCACTTTTCACAGAATTGGAAATTTGGAAAAGTGTTTGGGATAACTCTCCTTGACCTCTCAGAGAACCGCAGACACCATATTTTTGCAATGGAATAGACCTAAGAGGCCTGGTCCATTAAAAATCTGTAAATAAAGATTACTCATAATGGTGTTATGTTCATTTAGATAAAAGAATGTGGGGAATGTTTTGATAAATTAATGAAGATATTTGAGAATTATATGATCATGAATCCACCATTAGTAAGTGATGGATTTGCAATATAAAGTAATTAATTGAATATGGTACTGGGTTGTGTCCCTATCCCAAATGATAATGCTATTGCCTCTATATAATGGAAGTTAGAGAATCATGAAAAAACTATCCAACTCAATATATTGAGGTGAAAATTTTAATATTTGATCTAAATGTATGGAGATAGTATCTCTGTAGAAAAATATGTGAGATATACATAGATAATAAGATATTGAAAAACATATTTTCATAGAAATATCTTAATAAGAGACAAATTTTATGTCTAATGTTACTCAAGGACTATGATTTCTCAACACACTACCTCTTAGGGAATGAAAGTAAGGTTGTTGATGCATTTATCATTAAATATCATGGAGTCTTGACTCAAAATATGATTTATAGGGATCCTATGTTCATGGATTTAGTATATATGGATCTATAAATTATTAAGGAAGGAGAAAAATTAGTCCTTTTCAAATGAATTCCAAATCATATTTATTAGAAAATATTAAAATTCTCACCCCATTGATGAGAATTTACAGAAGACAATTAAGGTTATGAATGATGGGAAATTGGATGAATTCATATATAAAGATGAGGTTATGAAATTATGGAAGAGACTATGTGATCTATCAATTCTTTATCAAAAAAGGGAATCACTAGAATTTTCTCATAGCTTAAATTTATCTGTTTAACATGAAAGAATCAATATATATAGAGATTTGAAATAACATTTTTATCAGATAATATATAGTCAGAAATTGCTGATTACATGTCAAGATGTTTTTTTTCAATAGGTAAAGGCTGAGAGACAAGATCCTAGTGGAGTCATGAAACCTATACCTTTTCCTGTATTAAAATGGGATGATATTACAATGGAATTTTTCCTTGTATTACCAAAGACTCCTAGAAATAATGATTCAATATGAGTTATTAGAAATCAAATAAAAAAATATTCACATTTCTTCTCTATAAGAGATGATTTACCTATAGATTTCCTTAAAAAATATTAAATAATTTGTAATATTTCATGGAAAAACACGTTCAATTGTGTTTGATCATTATCCAATATTTACATAGATATTATAGAAAATCATTAAAAATTATCTTGATACCGAGATTCAATTGAGCAGCACTTATCTTCCTCAAACTATTGTAAGTCCAAAAATACAATCTAATCTTTAGAATACATGTTGAGGTCATTCTAAATCGACATTAATTGTATTTGGGATCAGTATTTACCTTTGGTATAATTCACCTATAATAATAGATTCCATTAGAGTATTCAAATGATACTATATGAATCACTATATGTCAAGAGATTTTTTACTCAAACTTATTTGGTTGAATTTACTGAATAGAAGACTGTACACCCATAACATGTGGAGGAAACAATGGAAATGGTAAAGAATATTCAAACTCACATTAAAGAAGCTCAAAAAAAGAAAATTAACTATATTGATAACTGAAGGAGAGATTTGGAATTTCAAGTGGGAGATCACATTTTATTGAAAGTATCTATATGTAATTGTGTTATAAAATATTTTAAAAAAGGAATCTTGATCACCAGGTAAATCATACCTATTTAAATTCTAGAAATAATTGGATTTGGGGACTACCTTTTGTAATGAAACCTAGAATCTTTAAAGAAGATGATGTGTTCAAGATCAATTTATTGGGGAAGTACATTCCAGATCCAATGTATTTTCTCAACAATGAATAAATATAATTGGAACCCAATAAATATTATTGTTAAGAGAGAATCTCAATTTTAGACATTAGAGAACAAGTGTTGAAGAATCAGATGAATCGATTGGTAAAGTTACTTTTTAGAAATCACAAGATAGAATAGGTGATGTGGTAACCTAGAGAAATCATGATGAAAAAATACCCCATTCTATTCATGAGGTGAAATTATGAAAACATAAAGTATTAATTTTTTGATGGAGGGAAGAATGTAACACCCCTCTGTTTATAATAAGTTTCTTTTTAAATAAATTTAGTATATTCAATCACTTGTGATACACACAACCCCGAGTACAAATAAACCGTAACATTGTATAACATTATAACTAAGACATTAAATTATTGTGAATGAATATGAACAACAAAATTATGAATAGAATTTAGTTTACATATTTGTAAAATCAATTAATTGGTTATTAATGAATAAGAAATCTTTTGAAAGTAAGACATTTTTTTCTAAAAAATTATTTTTGTGTGTGCAATGCATTTTTATATAAATAAATTAAATGATACACCATTATTTAATGATTTTAATAAAATTTATAAATTATATATTCAATAAAATATTTTAACATTCATTTAATATTTTTTGGTATGGGATAAGAATAAGTCCTGTTTTATGATTAAAAATAATTTTTTAAAAGATTTTTTCATTGGGGTTTTCATGATTATTTAAAAATTAATATCATACACTTATAGAAAATTAATTTGATAAAATGGATTCCACATCTAGAATTATAATGTTCAAATTTGGTAATCAGGCCACTTTTATTTTCTTCAATATGAATAGAAACTGCAGTAAAATGTATCACCTTAGAAAAGCGTAAATTAGATTATTCTAGGTTAAAATTAAGTGTTAAGGCCATAATAATTCATATTAATTCATATTGGTTAAATTAATTCTATCCTTATCACCATAGTATTTATTTTTATTTTTTTAATGGAAAATTTCCCATGAAAATGAAAAATATAATATTTAAATAAAAAAGTTACAAAATGTCACTCTTATTTTTAAAAATATATTATTCGTTCATATATAGAAAAAGAATGTTATTAAAAAATTTAAATTTCTATTTTTAGAAAAAATAAACAATTTTTTTGAAGGAAATTTATTTCTAATTTTTCATAAATATATATTTACGTTAAATTCTAATGTAACATCAATAGAGAATTTATTCAATTAATAAAAAATTAAAAATATTTTGAAGACTAAAAGTAACATAATTTTAATTATTTATAGTATTAAATTAATTTTATATATTAATATGACATATTATTTTTGTTTTAAAGGATTATATTTTAATTCTAATATTTACTTTATTTCTTTTAATCCAAATTAAATGAATAGAATCAAAATTGATATTAATAATATTGTATCAAATTAATAATTTATTAAATTATTCAAACATCATAAAATATTAAAATATAATAAGTAATATAATATATGTTTTAAAATTTCATACCTTGACCATTTATGAGGCAATTGTCAATTTTTATGTAAAATTATAGGTCTTTAAGCGTGAAAAGGATGTTATCGTGGTTAATGTTAACATATGTTAATTAAGGTGTTAAACAAAAAGAAAAGATTTAAAAAACCATTAAACCAACAAAAATTTTATTTTTATATTGAATTTCATCCACCTCCTACATTATCTTTGATCCCCTATCCATTTTGAAGCATTTGGCTAGATAATTAATTTATTATATTTTAATTTATTTATGAAATTCTAAAAGTGCCCCTCACCGCAATTATAAAAGGGTACCTACTCCCTAACCACTTTACACCACATTCTTCCATATAGATCAACCATAACCTATATAAATCCCTTATATAATTAATTATACAAATTCTAGAGAATGTTTTCTTCCTAAAATACCATCCCATGGATAATTAAAAGGATATATAAAGGAGTTATTTAAAAGAAGAGGTAATTTCGATAATTGATCAAATTATTTTTAATTATTCATTAACCAATCTAAATTTAAGTAATTTATAATAAAATAATAAATTCAATACCCTAAATATGTTGACATGTTATTATGAATAGGAAATTAATGTTATCCACACCTTTCCTATCAAATGTTAAGTGAAAGTATTGCTCATTCATAGGAAAAGCTTATAGCCTCCACATTGAGATAGAATTAATTTTACACCACCATATATAATAGAATCCTATCATGATGGGTTTAATATGATAATTCTTACATAGTTATATTTATTGAATTTTAATATCATATCTACCTTCTTAACTTCCAATACATTGGATAACAATAATGTCACTCGTGCCTATGTTTGGACTACCACCTACACAAAGTGATATGATTTTTTTCATTTCTGTTGTGTGGATCCTTTTCATTCTAATTTTGATTTAGTTTTGATAATTACTTCAACCGATTAATCATTTTTTTCTAATAAATTTGTTAAGTGTTTCAGATTTAATATGTCAAAGTATTTATTTTATATCTAATGTAATAGTGATTTGATTCTTATGGTTTTTATTTTGTTGGAATGAAATAAATATTATATTAATTTCATATTTTTATTTTGAAAGATAACTCAATTTTTTTGATGGAGTAAAAATTCACCGAAGATGTTACAAGTTGTTCAAGTGATATTTTAGTTTTCATCTTAAAGTTAATTCGGAATTATGATTATATATTAAGCTATATTGAACATATTTGCAGATTCATTATACCATTGGATAGATAATAAGTTTATATAAACCTCATTAGTTTTTATAATAGTTTGAAAAGGATTTTTTGGATACTCTAAAAAAACTGAATTTTCCAAAGCATTTTTTCAACTATATAGTGAAAATATTTTAAAACCTATAGTGTTTTTTTATTTAAGTTCCACACTTATCAGAAACACTCAGAACACGGGAAAATGGAAATCAAATAAGTTTATAATGATTTAATTAGTTTACAAATAAGGATAAAATGTATTTTGGATGGTCAATAAATTCACCGAAGATTGGGAATGCAGTTTTCCAGGTGTAGTTTTTTAGAATATTATTGGTTATATTTTTCAAATATATTAAGAGTTGTAGAAGTTAGATTGATTCCGTTCATGAACCATCAGAAAACTATTAATATTTAATAAAAATAAGTCATGTGAGATTAAGGATTAATCTGATGTTAAAGGCCTGAAAAATTCAATGAAGTATGAAGGTGAGTTGCCTATATTTTCTAGAAACATTGTTCATGCCCTACATTGATAAACGTAACGTAAGGAACAATATTTACATTAGTATTAAACCATAGTTTGAATGATCAAAATCTATGGTTAATCATCCCCACACTAACATAAATTTATGGATTAAGAACCCCACATAGGTATGGAACCCTATGTTTTAGAAACAAACATATGGATTATTAACCTTACTTTTGTGATCGACCTTATATTTTCAACCCTATGTTCATAGAATGAATATTACATAGTTGAACCCTAGGATTTATATTTTTCCGTTACATGAAGGAACCCTATGTTTGACTCATCAATGATGGAGTTTTATTTAAATATATTATAATTGATTTCTTCAACCATCATAATAGAAGTATATATCACTATAATGCTTTTTATGACATGTTCAAAGGCTCGTATAGAACGGATTAAGTCATTATTATCTATAAGGGACATTTTGAATCTTTTTGAAAGATTTTATTTCAAATATTCATGATTTATTATGCGGCTATTTTTCAAGAACTATTTCAACTATATTTAATGTGGTTTTAATGGATTTAAACAAGAGTTTTAAATTGATCAACACTGCTATTATTGTGGATATATTGTTGGAGGATTTACTCAAATTATTTTTAATTCATTTATTAGATATTTATTCTACATTATTTAGATGCAATAGTATTATTCTATTCTTGGAGATATTTATGAAGGCTATTAACTCTATTTATTTTGAGCATCCAAAGGAAGATAAATGCTATTACAACTACTATATATTTATTATATATATATATATATATCTCCCTTTGGAAGGAAAGGATATACACAAAGAAGAAAAGTGGATATGTGAATACTCTGTTAAAAAGAAGGTGCCAAAAATATTCATACAAAAGCTGGACACTATTGAAGAGAGAAATATTACTTTGTACATTAATATCCTCTCATGGTGTAAAGATGAAGGAAGCCCGAATAGACATTGTCTTATCTATTTTCTACTATTTAATGATGAATAAACATGCTCAATATTGAAGACTATTTTGCTGCTGCTGGTTATGTGTTATATTGAAGACATGATTTCATCTCTTAGTTTCTGCTTCAAATGTGATCTAAACCTATTTAACAACAAACATAATATCATATTTTTTTTCTTTTTTAATATTATCTAATAGGAATCACTCATGGTGGAGTGTCTGCTTCTCAGACTAAGATATTGATATTTCAGTTCCATGTAAAAGAACCAGAAGGCCCTGTAAAAGGCCTTAAGGTGTCAACTGCCTATATTTAGTTGTGGACGGTCTTGTGATAAGAGGACCAACTAGTGAAAATCACCAAGATCCTGGAGTAGAGTGTTGGTAGAGTGGAAAAGGGGATTTATGTTCCCCTAACCACTATACATCCTTTTTTTCTTTTCCTTTATTTATTTCCACTACTTGCTCGACATTAAGAGAGAAGGAAAGGATGGATTAATTTTCAGAGGTACATTTGATATTTTCAAAAACAATTAAAAGGACATAATTCATCTGCCACTTTTGTTTTCATCATATAAATCCCAACCTAACAATTGGTATCAAAGGTAGGTCTCTACTTATTTATTTTGGATCTAAAAAGCCTGATATAAAATTTTAGATGAAGAAAAATCACAATGGAAAATTTTAGAGAAGCCATGTCGATGATCCATGATCCTTCTTTTAATTGTGATAATTATGGATGCTGGAAATATTTCATGACTATCTATTTGAAAAGTATTATTTTTAATGTTTGTAATAAGGTTTTCAAACCTTATAAAATCCCCAGAGAACCGAAAAAGTGGGATGCTTCTAAATAAGCTGAGTACGATATTAATTCAAAATCCATGAATGCAATTATAGGCAGTCTTGGTACTGATGAATTTAATTGTGTTTCTCAATTTGATACTGACTATGAGATGTGGAAGACTATTGTAGTTGCATATGATTTAACTTACAATGTCATACAACTAAGCTACAATACTACCAATCATAAATTTGACACATTCAGGCTGCAGGAACATGAGAGGATCACCCAGATGAATGAAATATTATCAAAATATGTTAATGATGTTTCTGCCTTGAGAACTCCAATTCCAGAACCAGGCCAGGCGTTAATGGTACATATATTTTTAACTTATAAGTGGAATGGAATTTCATATTCTATTAGACAATGCAAACCACTTAAATAATTAATAATGAAATAATTGACCGGATCCTTGATGACATATGAAGTAGAGATGCAAGAAGAAGTTGAAAATCATATTTCTATAAAAAACAACTACACTCAATGTTTTGATGAATGAATTTTATAATTCATATTCGAGACATTCAGATTAAAGTAATGAGTTACCAGATCTTTCAAATAAATTTTACAAGCTATATTAAAGGATAAAAGATAAATTAATGTTGAATAAAGAAAAATAATTTAGATGCTACGATTGTAAAAATAAAGGCCATTTAAGACCCGAATTTCCTTTTCATAAAGCTCAAAGGAAAACTGAATATAAGTGAAAAGGGAAAAAAGTAATGAATGATACTAGTAATGTATATAAATATTCAAGTGATGAATCTACTATAATATTAGAAGTTAAGAATGAAAATTAAAAGGTTAATCTATGTCTTATGGCTCATGCTGATGAGGTACAATCTTATTACTATGAATTTTCTAATTCTGAAATTTTTTCTTATGAAGAACTTAATAATATTTGTTTTATTATTCAAGATAAATTTGATTCTTTAAATAAAGATCATAAAAATATTATAAAATCTTATGATTCTATTTTAATTGATAAGGAATTTTTTTTATAACAGATTATAGATTTAGGATCTAATACTTTCATCTTTTATTGTGATCTGCATGAAACTAAAATTAATGAATTATTGGATGAAGTTGATAATTTAATTAAAGATACTAGTTTTCTTATTATGTGTGAGAATTATTTGAATAAAAGTTTTGGGAAAAATAAAATTCACAAAATAAAACTATAAATTAGAAGTAATAGAGAAAATCCAAAATTTTATAAGAAATATTTGTACCGGGTTCAAATAGAAAAAGCATTTCCACTATTAAATGTTATTATTGGGGTATTAATAGACATAATGCTAATGATTATTATTTTATAAAACCTCAATTTTGTGGTGTCTAGCATGTACATTATTCAAAATCATTATCTAGCTTTAATTATAACATTATTGATCAAAATCAACCTATTTGGTTAACTAATTTATTAATTGTTAACACTGCCTGACCCAAAAGTATATAGGTACCAAAAGGCACTTGTATTTGATATATTGCAGGTTTGCACCATTGAACGTTATAGTTATATCATCATGAGGATGCTTAAAAATTATGGGAATTTATTAAATTCACATTTCATATCCTATTAAATAGAAACTTCATTAGAGAAATAACGTTTAATCCAGGATGTATTTATTTTTAATTTTAAAATTAAATTTATATGCACTAACTGTTTTATACAGGGGGAGAATTTTTTAAATGTTTTATCTTTTAATCCACTACATTTAATTATTATTCTCATGCTTAAAAAATTATTTTTTTACAATATTATTTTATCAAATGAATTAAATTGTTTGATCAATGACCTTCAATCTTTTTATTAATATTTTATATATCTTTAATGTAAGAATGTGATTAATGTTTGACTATTTAAATTAATTGCATGTGCTAAATTAAGCTCTTTCTATTTGTGATACATTGTTCAATTATTAGTCTAAAATGTTTTGGTCATTTATGACATGAGTATAATTCTTTATTCTTTGAATTTCATTCAACTAAATCCTTTGAAAATCTATTAACTAAATTACTTGAAAATATGTTAATTATAATTATTTAAAAATATATTAATTAAATTCTTTGAAAGTCCTTTTTTATTTTTTATTTTATTTCTTATTTATATAAAATATTTTATTTATATTCCTTGAGAATATTTTATTTAAATTTGTTGAATATCATAAATATTTATTTTTGGTCATAAGAGGAGTTATTTGAAATATTTATCACGGGGTTAAATGTTTCATTATTATACCATGAATTAAATGGTTTAATAAATTCATTTCAAACTCTTTTTATTCCTTGAATAATAATATATATGTTTTTATGGATCTTTGATTGTCTCTTTTTATCTTTTTTATAGAAGCATGAATTTAGGGGGGGTTTATATTGTTGTATGTATTTATAAAATATTTTGAAATAACTCGTCTTTTTAATATTTAAAAAATAATTATAAATTTTTAAATTTTAATACTTTTAAAATTTTAAAATTTAAAAAAATTAAAAAAATTAATTTTCAAATTGTAAACACCTAAAAAAGTATTTTACATATTTAAAATATTTAAAAAAAATTTGTCAAATTTTAAACATGTTAAATAATTTATTTGTGAAGTTTTAAAAAAATTTAAACGGTGAAAGAAAATTTTTTTTCCAAATATTATATTATATTATATTATTATTATTATTTAATTTATTTGTTTTTAAATTATTCTAAAATTCAAATTTTTTATTAAAAAGGGTAAATATATTGTATTATTCAATTTACCCAAGATCGTATATTTTTTATCCTTACAAAAAGGGGGAGAAAAAGTTAGTAGTAAGTTCAGGTTTTTTAATTATCAAAAGGAAGAGATTGTTGAGTGGATCCTTGTAATTCTAATTTTTATTTAGTTTTGATAATTACTTTAATCCCTTAATCTTTGTTTTCTAATAAATATGTTAAGTGTCTCAGATTTAGTATGTCAAAGTATCTATTTTATATCTGAAGTAATAGTAAAATTTTTCTTATGGTTTTCATTATGTTGGAAATATATAAATATTATCTTCATTTCATATTTTTATTTCAAAATCCAATTCAATTGTTTCGATGGTACAAAAATTCACTAAATCTGTTATAAGTTGTTCAAGTGATATTGCAGTTTTTACCCTAAAGTCAATTTGGAATTATGATTATATTATAATTTATATTGAACATATATGAGGGCTCATTATACCATTGGATATATAATAAGTTTATCTAAACTTCATTAGTTTATAAGGATGTCTAAAAAGGATTTTTTGATACTCTAAAAAATCACCAAAGATTCTAAAGTATTTTTTCAACTGTATAGTGAACAGATTTGAGAACCTACACTATTTATTTTGATGCAAGTTATACATATTTTAGAATCACTCAAAACATGGGGAGGTGGAAATCTAATAAGTTTATCTTAATTTCAAAAGTTTACATATAAGGATAAAAAAGTCTTTTGGATTCTCCATAAATTCACCAAAAATTGGGAATGCAGTTTTCTAGCTGAATTGTTTCAGAATGTTATTGTTTTTTTGAATATATCAGCTATTATAGAAGTTGGATTTATTTGGTTCTTGAACCGTTGTAAGGATATTGTGAATTTACAAAAATATGAAATGTTGGATTAAGGTTGAATCTAATGGTAAAGGTCTCAAAAAATTCAGTGTAGTATAATGTTAAGTTGTTTATATTTTCTGGAAACACTATTCATACACTACGTTGATAAATGTAACGTAATGAACAAACCCGGCATTTTTATTAAAACATATGTTGAAAGACCAGAACATATGGTTAATAAACCCTACGTTGGCATAAATGTATGTTTAAAGAACCCTACATAAGTATGGAACCCTATGTTTCAGAAATAAACATATGGATCATCAACCGTACTTTTGTGATCATCTTTATATTGTCAAACCTACATTCAGAGAATGAACGTTACGTAGTTGTACCCTATGTTTGATATTTTGTGGTTACATGAAGGAACCCTATGTTTGACTGGTCAATGATGGAGTTTTATTTAAATCTATTATTCATGATTTCTACAACCATCTCAATTGAAGTATATATCATTATAAAGCTATTTTATAACTGATTCAAAGGCTATCATGCAACATATTAAATAATTCATATTTATAAGGAATGTTATGAATCTATTTGAATGATTTGATTTCTAATATTCATGATTTATTATGCAGGAAAATTTCAGGAACTGTTTTAACTATATTTAATGTGGTTTGAATGGATTTAAATGATTGTTTTAAATTGACCAATGTTGCTGTTATTATGAAGATATTATTGGAGGATTTATCCAAATTACTTTGAATGAATTTATTAGAGATTTATTCAATAGTAATAAAGATGAAACGAGGTTATTCTATTCTTGTGGATATTTATGAAGGGTATTAACTATATTTATTTTGATTATCCTAAGGAAGTGTAATGTTATTACAACTGCTAGATATTTATTATCTCTCTCTATCTCTGTATCAATATATATATATATATCACTTTGGTAGGAAAAGATATACACAACAAATAAAATCAGAGATGTGAATACTCTATTAAAAAGAATTTGATTAAAATATTCATACAAAAGCTTGACACTTTTGAAGAGAGAAATACTTCTTTGTACATTAATATTCTCCCATAGTGTAAAGATAATGGAAGCCTGCACAAGAATTTTCTAATTTATTTACTACTTTTTAATGATGAAGAAGCATGTTTGACATCAAATATTTTTTTTGTTGCTTCTATTCTATATTAAATATCTAATTTCATCCATCGGTTGTTATTGCAACTGTTAGATAATCCTATTTAACAATAAAATTCTTCTCATCTATTTTGTTTTTGAGTATTGAATGCTTGGAATCAATCGTCGTGGAGTGTCAACTTCTCAGACTAAGCTGTGGATATTTCGGTTCCCTGTAAAAGAATTAAAAGGCCATGTAAAAGCCCTGTAAGGTGTCGACTACATGTACTCAGTTGGGGACAGTCTTGTGATAAGAGGAACCACAAGTGAAAATCACCAAGCTTGTGGAGTAGAGTGTTGTTGAAGTGGACTAGGATATTTCTATGCCCTGGACCACTATTCATCCTTATGTTCTTTTCATTGATTTATTTCCACTACTCGGTTGACATTAAGAGATAAGGAAAGGATCACTTCAATTCAAGAGGGACAATTTAATATCTTTAATTTTTTAAAAAGGACACAATTCACCCCCCTCTTGTATTTTCATCATAGACATACCGACCTAACAATTGGTATTAAAGGAAGGGATATACTAATTTCTTTTTGCTCTAACAAGCCGGAGTTAAATATTCAGACGAAGATAAATATCAATGGAAAATTTCAGAGAAGGTATATCAATGATCCATGCTCCTTATTTTAATGGTGATAATTATAAATGATGAAAAGCTTTCAGAACTATATATTTTAACAATATTGGTTTTTTAGTTTAAATGAAGATGGTCAAACCTTATGAAATCCATAGAGAACCATAAAAGTGGATTGTTTCTAAGGAAGTTGAGTATGATATTAACTCAAAATCCATGAATACAATTATATTGCGGTTTTGGTCTAGATGAATTTTACCGTGTTTCTCAATGTTCTACTACCTATGATATGTGGAAGACTATTGTAGTTGCATATGATGGAACTGACAATGTTAGACAAGAAAGGTAAAATACTAAAAAGCATAAATTTTACACATTCAGGATGCAGGAATATGAGAGCATCACTTAGATTAACAGAGGATTAATATAAGTTATTAATGATGTTTCTTCATTAAGAACACCAATTCCAGAACCAAATTAGATGTTAAATGAACTTAGAGTTTTACCTTATATGTGGAATGTAATTTTAGCTTTTATTTGAAAATAAAAACCAGTTAAAGAATTAATGATTAAAGAATTGGTCGGAAGTTTGATGATGTACGAGGAAGAGATGAAAGTAGAAATTAAAAATCATATTTTTTCAAAAAGGAAACAAATGATCTCAATGTTTCAATGGATGAATTTTCTAATTAATATTCTATCCATTTGAAATGAAGTAAATAGTTACCACATATTGAAAAAAATTTGGAAAGCATTATAAAATGAGATAAAATAAATTAATGTAAAATAAAGAGAATGAAGTTAGATGCTATGAGTGTAAAATGAAAGGTCATTTAAGAATCGATTGTCCTTTACTTAAATCTCAAAAGAAAGTTGAATATAAATGAAAAGGAAAGAAATTCTTGAAGTCTAATATAAATATACATGAATGTTATTGCGATGAACTTAATAATATTAGTTTTATTCTTAAAGATAAATTTGATTATTTAAATAAAGAGCATAAAAATCTTAGAAAATCTTATGATTCTATTTTATTTGATAATGAAAATTTGTAAAAATAGATTATAGAGTTAAGATCTAATACTTCCAAAATTTCTTATGATCTGCATGAAACTAAAATTAAAATATTGTTTGTTGAATTTGACAGTTTATAATAAGCTTCCGTTTTTTTATTACGGGAGAGAATTATTTGAATAAAATTCTTGGTAAAAATAATATTCACAAAGGAAAACTTGGTATTTTTAGTAACAGAGAAAATCCAAAATTATATAAGAATTATTTTATTACTGGTTCAAACAGTAAAATAAAGACCACTATTAAATGTTTTTATTGTGGTATTAATGGACATTATGTTAATGACTATTATTTTAGAAAACCTCAATTTTGTGGTGTCAAGAATGTTCATTATTCAAAATTATTATAAAGATTTAATTATATAATTGTCGATCAAAATAAACCTATTTGGTAACCTAAATCATTAATTGCTGACATTGTCAGACCCAAAAGTATATAGGTACCAAAATATACTTTTATTTGATATATTACAGGTTTACACCATTGAATATCAAAGTTATATCATCAAGTGGATACATGAAATTTATGAGAAGTTATTATATTCATATTTATTATCCTATTAAATAGAAACTTCAGGAGATATGGAACATTTAATCCATGAAGTATTTTATTTTCAATTTAAAATCACTAACTGTTTTATATAAGGGAGAATTTTTTTAAATGTTTTATCTTTTATTCCTATATATTTAATTATTATTCTCATGGTTAAAAATATAAATCTTTTCACAAAATTATTTTATCAAATAAATTAATTCGGTGATCAATGACCTTCAAATGTTTTATTAAGATTTTATATATCTTACGTGTAAGCATTTACTTAATGTTTGACTATTTAAATTAATTTCATGTGATAAATTAATCTCTTTCTATTTGTGATACATTGTTCTATTACTAGTTTAAAATGTTTTGGTCATTTATGACATATATAAAAATTTTAATTCTTTGAAAATATATTAATTAAATTCTTTGAAAATCATTTAATTAAATTCTTTGAAAATATTTTATTTAAAATTATTTAAAAATATATTAATTATATTCTTTAAAGATACTTTATTTTTTTATTTTTTATTTTATTTATTTACTTAAAAATATTTTATATAAATTACTAGAAAATCATTTATTTAAATTCATTGTATATCATAAATATTTATGCTTGGTATTAAGGGGAGTAATTTTAAATATTTATCATGAGTTTAAATTTTCATTATTATGCTAGGAATTATATTGTTTAATACATTCATTACAACCCCTTGTTATTCATTAAAAAATATTATATATGTTTTTATGGCTCCTTGATTATCCCTTTTTCTCTTTTTGAGGGAAACATGAATTTAGGGGGTGTTTATTTTGACATATTTATTTTGAAAATATTTTGAAATAACTCATATTTTTAATATTTAAAAACTAATTAAAAAATTTCAAATTTCAAATTTTAACAAGTTAAAAAAAAATTATTTTTCAAATTTTAAATACATAAAAAAATTATTTTTCAAATTTAAAATATTTTTAAAAAAATTATTTGTCAAATTTTAAATTTTTTACACTGGTTATTTTTCAATTTCAAAAATAATTAAACGGGGGAAGAAAATTCAGTTTTTCAAATTTAATTTAATTTTATTTTATTTTTTATTTCTTTTACTTAAATCTAAAATACCAATTATTTATAAAAAAAGGTTAAATATATTGTATTATTAATTTACTCAAGAACGTATATTTTTTATCCTTATAAGAAGGGGGAGAAAAATTTGGTAGTAATTTCAGGTTTGGTAATTATCAAAAAGGGGGAGATTGTTGAGTGGCTCCTTATCATTCTAATTTTGATTTAGTTTTAATAATAACTTCAACCCATTAATCTTTGTTTTCTAATAAATTTGTTAAGTATTTCAGATTTAATACTTCAAAGTATTTATTTTCTATCTAATGTAATAGTGATCAGAATATTATGGTTTTCATTATGTTGGAAAGATGTAAATATTATCTTCATTTCATATTTTTATGTCAAAATCCATGTCAATTATATTGATGGTGCAAAAACACACTGATGATGTTACAAGCTATTCAAGTGATATTGCAGTTTTTAGATTCAATTCATTTAGTAATTATGATTATATATTTAGTTATAATGAACATATTTGAGGGATCATTATACCATTAGGTAGATAATAAGTTTATCTAAACGTAATTAGTTTATATGGAAGTATAAAAATGATTTTTTGATAGTCTAAAAAATCACCAAAGTTTCTATAGAATTTTTTCAACTGTATAGTAAAGAGTTTTGAAAACCTATAGTATTTATTTTTCTTCATGTTGAATAGATTTTGGAATCACTCGGAACATAGAGAGATGGAAATATAATAAGTTTTTCTTGATATCATAAGATTACATATATGGTAAAAAAATTCTGGATTGTAAACAAATTCCCTGAAGATTGGTATTTCAGTTTTCCAGAATGTTACTACTTCTATTTTTTTTTTGAAGATATCAGGATTTGTAGAAGTCTGATTGATTTAGTTATTGAAGAATTGGAAATATCATTAGATTTACTAAAAATAAGTCTTTTGGAATTAAGGTTTAATCTAATAGTAAAGGCCTAAAAAAGTCAGTGTATTATGAAGTCACGTTGTTTATATTTTTTGGAAACACTGTTTATACCTTACATTGATAAACATAATTTAAGGAATAAACCCTATGTTTTTATTAAACATTATGTTGAAAGATCATTATGTATGGTTAATAAATCCTATGTTGATAGAAAATTATGGTTAAATAACCATGTGTAATTTTGGAACCCTACATTTTTTAAGAAAACATATGGATCACCAACCTTACATTTGTGATAAACATTATGCTGTCAACCCTACATTCAGAGAATGAACATTACATAGTTGAACCCTACATTTGATATTTTTTCATTACATGAAGGAACCCTACTTTTGACTAGTCAATGGGAGAGTTTTCTTTAAATATATTATCTTTGATTTCTATAACAAACATAATGGAAGTATATATCATTATAAAGCTATTTTATGACCGATTCAAAAGATCACATGAAACTAATTTAATAATTCCTATTTATAAGTGATGTTATAAATATTTTTGAATGATTTGATTTAAAATATTCCCGATTTATTATGTGGGTATTTTTCAGGAACTTTTTTGACTATATTTAATGCGATTTGAATGGATTTAAATAGGAGTTTTAAATTGATCAAAGTTTCTATTATTATGGACATATTACTAGAGGATTTATTCAAATTAGTTTGAATGCATATATTATAGATTTATTCAACAAGAATAAAGATGTAACGATGCTATGTTGTTCTTCGGGATATTTATGAAGGATGTTAACTCAATTTTTTTGGAACATCCTAACGAAGACAATTGTTGTTACAACTGCTGGATATTTATTATATATATATATATATTTATATATTTATATATCTTTGGTAGAAAAATATATACACAAATAAGAATAGTAGAGATGCGAATACTTTGATAAAAATTTGGTGCTGAAAATATTCATACAAAATCTCAATGATTTTGAAGAGAGAAACATTTCTTTGTATATTCATATTCTTTCATGGTGTAAAGATAAAGGAAGCCTGTAAAAAAATTCTCTAATATATTTTATTCAATTTAAATATAAATAATCCTACTCAACATTGAATATTATTTTTCTACTACTGTTGTGCTATATTAAAGGTTTGATTTCGTCTGTCAGTTATTGCTGCAACTATGAGATAAACCTATTTAGCAACAAACTTTATATCATCTATTTCATTTTTGAGTATTGGATGCTTAGACTCAGTCATAATGGTGTGTTGGATTATCAGACTAAGTTTGGATATTTCAGTTCCCTATAAAAGAACCATAAGGCCCTATAAAATCCCTGTAAGGTTTCAACCGTCTATACTCAGTTGTGGACGAACTTCTGATAAGAGGACTAACTAGTGAAAATCACAATGCTCATGTAGTAGAGTGTTGGTAGAGTAGACTAGGAGATTTATGTTACCCAAACCAATATACAATCTTATGTTCTTTTTCTTTATTTATTTCTTTTACTTTCTCACTATTAAGAGATAAAAAGGGATCACTTCATTTCAAAAGGGATGTTTTAAAATTGTTAATTTTTTTAAAGGAAATAATTCACCACCCTATTGTGTCTTCATCATAAACATCTAAACCTAACAATTTACATTTTAGTTAGTTGGTAATAATGATATATTTAATGAATATATATGATATAAAAATGATTATCTAATGGTGAATTATTATTTACCTTTCATTCCTTCCATGCACCCAAAAAAATGAAAACATCATTCATACTGTCATAAGGTCTTCTATGACCATGAATAATGTTATTCATCTTTCTATATATAAATTTTATAGAAGAATCTAAAAATTAATATAATTAAATTATATGGTATTTATATCATTATTAAAATTTATGATATTATTGGAACATTATCAAAGTATAAGTAATTACACTAGTAAACCAAAACGTACATGAAAAATGAAGCAGTTATTACCCATAACAATGATTTTAACAAATAATATTTAGTAAATGGGTAATAAAAGATTATATTTAAATCATATATGGTTTGATATATATTATTATAGATCTATAATAGATATATAATAAATCTATTTTTAATATAAAGGAGATTCATATGCATTCAAAGGAAGCCAAACATAATGTAAGGGCTTATTTCAAAATATCATCATTATTTGGTATTTTTTATGTTAAAGTATTAGTTGGAAGTATTATTTTAAATTTATATATTAAACCCAATATATTTTATTCTTATGTATTTATTTATTAAAAATACATTTTTTATTTTCATTGTCCTCAATATACGTACTCAAGAGACCGAAAATTTGTTTTTAATGAAAATCAAATTTATTTATCTCTTTAGTGAAAAAACCTTTTTCTCCCATATCAATGTTCTATAAAAAAAATTTAACAGAGATTTTTAATATTATAATATGATATTTTAAAGTAAATTTTACCCATTTTTCACCTACAATTTTATTTAAAAGAAATATTCTTGTCATTTTCTAAATGAGGAATTTTTTGATATTTTACTAAAAAAAGAAAGGGATGTTTTCTTTTAAGTTATATAAAATGAATCAAACATTATAACATAATGACCACTAAATGATTTGATGTTTCCATTAAATTTTAAAAAGGATCTTTCAAATAACTTTTTTTCTTAATCATTAGAAAATGTTTAAGACTTTAAATAAGTGATTTTAAAGGTGAATGGGTATTTCCATCAAGAAAATTTCCAGTGATCTTTTTATAGTATTTTAATCTATGTCTGCATCATTTTATGAATCTTATATTGAGGATATAATATAATTATAACATCCTATATATTTATTTGGATGGTTTATGATGAATTTTAATGTGTAATGTATTTATATTCCATGTGATAGTGTTTATAATATTGAAAATTATTTATTTCTATAGAATGTTAATTAAGTTGTATATTTAATTAATATTTTGAATGTATTGGAATTAGTAAGTGATGAGTGAGGCCTGATATAGACCCTAGATGCATCAATAGGCCTCATGATATAAAATATATTGGGTCTTGGCTGAGGTGTTTCCCATTTATATAGATTTATTGGTACACGGCCTTGATGGTATTTTCATATGTCTGGGCACAAGGACTCAAAGGTAAGTTTCAAATATCTGAAACTATGAATTAAATAATTATGAGATAAGTTATTGATTTCCATTTGATTATTCGATTTGTTATGATATCCATGTACATTTTTCAAGATCATGTAATTATTTATATGGCATTATTTATTCAGTATTTATTCATAAAATATTATTCATGCCTTATTAGATTACGATGTATGATTATCATTATGAAGCATCTGATATCACCCCATTCCTATTTTTTCCTTTCTCCCAATATTCCAGGATGTATATAATGATTTTTATATATGGAATTTCTTAAGAGAATAATTATTTTATCAAATAAAATGATAGGATTTATTTTAGGTTTTCATATTTAATGTGATATTTAAGTATGTATCTAGTTTTTCATTACTACTAAACTACTATATAATTTAGGATGAAAATTAATATATCTAATACCATTGTAATTAATTAAGTAAAAAATTAGGATAATCGAGTCATGTTTTTTGAAAATCTTTTAATTTCTATAAAAATTATATGTTTCCATAGAAATGTGTAGAAGAGAGTTAAATAGAAAAAACCTAATTCATTAATAGGGTATGGGGAGTCTCTATGGCTTAACCTAAAAGAGGAATAAGTGTCTTAATTGGAGACAATATATAAAATGGAATGAAAAGAAAAAATTAGGACCTATCTTATTTATTTAACGTTAGTAATAGAATCCCCATTCTTCAAGTGAATAGTCATCTTCTTATAAAAGTGAACAAGGGTTACTGATAGGGTTCAACATATTCCTCTCCCACTTGATCAGCACTAGCATCTTCTTATCCATTGGGCGATCCTTCTGAATTTTGAATATTCTTGGTTTTCATTTTCTATGCTCTCATTTCATTGATGGTTTCCACATGAATAGGTTAAGGATTTAGATTCTCCAGTTTAACATGCTCATGAAGATTCCCTTTGACATGGTATGTTTCCCACAATCATTATATTCTCCATTAACTGGATAAATGTCACTTGTAAATAAAGAGTGTTATTTTTTTTATTTGGGAAGACCAATAGAGTTTTACTTTTATTTTAGATTGAGCATGAAATTTTTGGGAAAATCATTTTTCCTATATATATGTACCCTTATGTAAGTTACAGAGTGTGTTGTTACCTTTACATAGCTAAGGGACCACATCATTAACCGTTTGTATCCTTGATGTCATTCCTTCAACACTTACATAACCTGTACGGAAAGATTTTTTCCCTTAAATATATAGGTGCAAGTTATAGCCATATGGATACAATTATATATTAGTGGAAGTTATATGATGTAAGTAATTAAAATTCATATGATCTATCCACTCCAATGTTTTACAATTGAAGTCATATGGTCTCACAATAATAATAAAGTCCTATGGTGCATCTCTCTTCAACATTATGTAGTGGTAGTGTGACCTTATTCATATTTTCATATTCAGGAGGATCCCATGTACACTAACTCAGAATAACACATTTGATGTTTATCATCAAACTTAAGAAGGTACTGGACAAAACATAAGCAAGGAAAGAAATGTCACCTATAATGGTACCAGTTATCTATTTTTTATCTCAAACATGTACATAATGGGAAAAAAATAAATGATAGGCTATGTTCATTTTAATTATTTAATTCTTTTAATATATTGATGTGTGAATTGGAAACCTAACTCACTCTTCTCAAGAATTTATTAAAACAAAAGAAAAGAATAATGTTTATATGAGTGGAAGTGAGCTTGCGCAAAAAAAATTAACTGAAAATGAAAAAATGATAACAAATCCAATTTAGAAATATGATAGTAATTTAATGTTAAAATACCATATCCTCCCCAAAATATTCAATTATGATGTATCCCATTTAGAAATTTGTACAAGAATTATGAATCATCCAGGCTCCTATAATTCCATCGAAAACACACTAAAAGAAAAAAGATCTAATAACACAACTACAAACTAAATATTTCTAGAAGAAATATCTGATTCCCTTATATTTCAAAAAAAACCAATAAAAAAATATGGGAAAAAACAATGCATCACTTCCACAATCTTTCAGATTATTACTTTTCCAATTCAATTAATTCACTGGTGCCATCAATATGAAGTGTTATTTCTATTAATGGGTCGCCGAGAGGAATGTACTGTGGTTTTACTAGAATGAAAAAAATTCATAACTTAATTCCAAATATTATTCTCACTCATAACTTCATCAATACTATAATCACTAGATCATATAATAGATCAATGAAAAAAACCAAAAAATTCCTAAAATGACAGGTTTCCAGTCCAAAATAACCAACCCCTCAAAGATTTTATTCAATAAAAATGTATAACAACTCCTGTAAAATAGGACACAACAACAATAAAATCAATGCATCCTAGAGAATTCAGAAAAGGAAAACATAATTGAAAACCAAGACAAAAGGAAAGGATTAAAGTATAATAGTGTCTATAAATATTTAAAATATTGTAAAATGAAACCTTCAAGGAATTTACGCCTCAAATGAAAGGACAATATACATATTAGACTCATCTCAAATATTCAAAACATGTTCTACCATGTGTGAAATCTCACAAATTTTTATTATATTCATTACATATGATTAACAACTATAATATCATTATATACCCATACCCCTTTCCTTTAGCTATGTCTCAAAACAACCAGTCTTTAGAAGAGACCATTGTTCGAAAATTTAGGTTCTATGCACTTATTGAATAGCCAAATTATAAAGGAAATCATTATGTATAGATTAATAATAAAATAATCATCAAGGTGATCATCGTGTTTGAAATTTACAAGATGTATTCAGTGAGATTAGGGAGAATCCAAATCTAAAAACACAAAAACAATAGTGCCATCAAATACATCACTTACATCTAATTCAAAGATCACAAAATTAGAAGAAAAATCTTCATGTTTTCCCATCTATTAGAATATGATCCAAAAAAGTTACATAAATGTCCAAGTTGAAAAAATATTCAAAAACCTTTAAATTGAAGAGTTCGTTTGACATTTTCAGACTGTTTACATCAAAATCACATAACATCTAAAAATAGAATCCCCAATAAGAGGGTGAGAGAGTCACATCATCCAAAAATAATTCATCCATAAAAAATGGTATAACAAAAATTATAGACTATCAAGAACAAATTATAGAAGATATAACCAAAAGAATAAAAACCTCCAAATTCCACATTTAGAAAGAGACAATAAAATAACACAATAATGTGAAAAAAACAATTCTAACATCCCAAAAAATATCATAAAAATAATTAAAAATATATTGATAATAAAATGGGTCTCAAATCAACCAAGGAACCAATGTAGAAAGAACATGAGCTACTCCCGTGGAATATCATAATAATTAATATCAAGACTTAGTTAGGATTATTCAACCATTTTAGTAAGAAATATTTTCCTAATTTCAATGTATGTTTCCCCATAAATTTCACTATCTTTGTATTCATATAAAACAAAATCATCCTTCTTATCCAACCAAGTTTCCATTTCATCCCCCAAGTCATTATCGATCCTATATAAACCTTTCAGAGTGGGGCCAACATCTCAATAAAAATGATTCTTTTTAGAGAATCCTTACCAGTGGTGGATTAAGAAGGATAAAAATCAATATTCTATATAGGAATATACTCTTTTTGTGTCCCAACATCCTCAAAGGATCTAGTAATAATTGTTCTTTTGAGATTAAAATAATCACTACATTTTTTATTCTTCCTTTGATTCAGGGTGATGAATTGATCTGAATCAACCATTTTATTTTTAGCTTTATCAAAACATAGATTCAAATAAGTATCCTAAACCTAAAAATATTTCCTATAATTATCAGGTAAATATTCATTATCTTTATAATGAAAACTATTTTCTTCCTCTTGCAAATTTTGACCATCATCTGAAATCTTAAACACGAGAGGCAAATATTTTATTAAATTTGTTTTATCTTCATTGGATGTCTGATTATTACAAATGAAATCCTCAAACATATATTGATAAGGAAGATAGGGACAAAATTTAAAAGGATGAATAATTTTTTGATTTACTTCCTTATCTATACCATTCCTATTCTATCTTGTTAAATTAGGATTCATTTTATAATGTTCCTTTTCACACTTCCCTGATATTTATTAAATGAAAATCCATTATATCATCTTTCCCTTCACCAATAATGCTCATAATTACCTAAATCTATTCATCCCCTTTAACAAAGATCTCTTATTGAATTTTTTCTATCCATGAATGTGTAATGTACTTATTAGATGAGTACTTATAAACTCAGAACTAAACCATACCAAGATAAAAGGAATCCCACAAGAATAATTTTAATGGTCATGGAATAAGTGAAATTATTTGGGAGTAGGAAATCAATTATCTCTAACTCATATATGATTGTTAACACATAGAAACGTGTTCTTATATTGACTTTTGAATATTCCATGATCATTTTTATCTTGTTGGTTTACTCTAGTTCATATGAGCTATCCTATTTTTTAGAGTCTCCCTGAGATTATATTTATTCACTATGTTAGGTTTCCTATGAATTAGTTCATTATTTTAGTTTCCTTATACAATTATTTTATTACACTATGTTTTTTCATTGAAAATGATTTTTTTCAATTCTAAAGAAAAAACATCCATGAAAATAGTGATAATGCTAATTCAACATTCATATTATTTTATCTATTATACAACCAATAAAATCTATCCCCACTAGAATATTTCTTCATCATAGGAATGAAATCATTGGAGTTCATGATTTTCTGTCTATAACCCACATAAATTATAAAAAAAATTAATGAAATTTTTAGATTCTCAGAGTAAATTTATTTTGACATTTAATCATTTTATTTAATACAAAAAGAACTTATAAATAGACAAATAAAATAATTGAAAAAAATTGCATCATAACTTACATATCTATTTTCCCTATACATATCTTACACATAACATTCAATTAAGTCCATCATGTATATTTCAATGAAAAATATATTTAATATATGAGTATCTTTACTAATATGAAGTAATGACACATCTTAGGGTTCCTATTTTGATTATATATTTGAGTATTTTACACTGCTTCATTGGTTCCTTACAAAAATATGGTAAGAATTCTTAAGATTATGTTCATTAAATTTAATGAGTTATTATGAATCAACTCATTTGATCTTCACTACACCAAATGAAAATATATTGGTCATTATAAAAGGTCAAGTCCACTTGGAATAAAATTTACCTGGCATGAACTTTATCCTAGGTGAAAATACCACTATTATATCTCTATACTAAAAGAATATTTTCTAGATAATTATTTTAAAGAAATGTCTAAATTTATCATTATAGAACTAGGATTTCAAATAATATTTCCTTCTCAGCTACTCAAGTTTTATCATTTCATGTATCTTTCATTCTCCAACTTATGCGAACTAAAATTTCACTCTCTTCATATCCTAGTATGATTTATACTATAACTAAACCTGATAGTGGAAATTCATTCCATATAAAATTCTATAATGGGATATACCTAGGTGTACTGGTGTTAGTCAGAGTGGGAATTAATAGAAGGGGGTGAATTTCGTTTTAAAAATTAAATCAATAAAATAAATAAAACTAAAAATTAAAAAATTAAAAAACATAAAGGTATGAAAAAAATTAAGCGATAAATAATAAATTTAATTTATATAAAAATGATAAAATAAATTTTATTTGGCGATTAAGCATAGAAAGAATATAAAAAAATTAATTTAAGAAATTTATGTTAATTGAGATTAGAACAATACAATGCAGAAATATAAAAATTGTGAAAGTAAATGGGGAACATAATTTTTCTAGTAAGTATGAAAATTTCTCAAGAAGATCCTCTACGTAAACCATATCAATCACATGAAAACTTAATGTATTATTCACTTAGATTTAATGGTATCCAAGATACCTAAAATATGTTTCCTTTTATGTTATATCAAGTAACTGAAAAATACAACCGACATAAGATTTTTCATGAGTATAAAAAGAAACCTAAAAAGAGAATAGTGTCTTTTATTTTAATGGTTGTGTTGGAAAACCCGATTCCATAACTTTAAGGGTAGTGAGATCCAATAATTTAATAAATAAGAATAGAGAGAGGAATGTGAGGAAGAAATAATGTTTTGTTACAATCTCGATTTAAAATAATTAAGATAAATGAATACCATAATAAAATAATAAATATTATGTGAGTGAGAATATTTAAAAAAATCACACATTATAGACTAGAGGATAAAGAATTTATAAAATTATATCTATTAAGAGGTATTTGGTGGTCAGTTTTATTATAGTATTACCACATAAGTTTGGTGTTGAGATAAAATCACATAATTCCTATATTTACTTCATTTAAAACCTTTATAAAACTTATGGAATTATCCATGTAGAAATAAAGTCATTGAATACTGGATTAATGAATCTTATACCATCATTAAATGTATCCCCAAGTATATCATATGATAAAATGGCATGAACCACGCCCTCATGTACAAACCCTCATCGACTGGCCTTTAAAACGCATAACACCTAGTTCAACATGCCTCGATCATAGCCATTTTGATCTTACATCCTTCCTGTCTAGAACACCCATGTCCACCACACCCATGTCATGGTTGTTTTGGCCTATTTTCAATAGATCTTCAAGACATGGATCATCATATTTCATGAATGGACTTCTAAGATCCTTCATGACACCATATAGGGATTTGAAACTTCAATTGAGATAAATTCAAGGATACAGAAAGTTTATTTTAACATTATAATAATATGTCATCAGGAAAAACTGAAAAACATCCCCCTTTTAGATACAAAATTATTTTTCCCACTTTTAACCCAAAAAACATGAAATTATAAAAAACACAAAAAAACACATAAAAAATCCACCACAAAATTATCTCCTACATTATGATTATATAAAATGAAAAAAATGTAATTTTTTTTATTTTATAAAAAATATGAAGATAATGCATTGATACATTTATGACATGATTTTAACAAAATGGTTATTATGATATCACATTATTAGGAAAATATAAAACAATAATAAAATTTTTGGATAATGGATTAAAGGGGAATTTATTATAAAAACAATCCCCCTATAAAAAAATATAGCATATAACATTCAAATGAAGCGAACCTTGTGAATTTAAATATGTTTTGAAAATGAATTTTAAAAGATAATATAAAAGAAATTTTTATAAAATAAGAAAAGAAAATTTCAAAAAATATAAGAAAAGAATATTTTGAAAAGGATAAGAAGAATAAATTTTTTAAAAGCATAAGAAAATAATTTTTAAGTATATGAAAAGAAGAAAAAATTAAAAATGGTAAGAAAATAAATTTTAAAAATATTTGAAATGAAATAAAAAAAATATAAGAAAATAAATTTGAATATGAATAGGATTTTTTTTGAAAATGAAAAGAAAATAAATTTTTAAAATTATTTTTGAAAAACATATAAAAAAGTATATCAAAAGATAAATTTTAAAATAATAACCTCTCCTCATTTAGGAAAATAAATTCATAGATAAGCGATAATGTTTAATAAGAAATGAATTTAAATATAGAAAAAAAGATGAAAAAAATCCTTTTCCCTAGTAGATCAAGGTCGATATTAAAAGGTTCCCTTAAAAGGAATGATTTAGGATTCCCATTGGTTGGGAAATTTTACAATGTGCTCATGATTAAAAACAATTGATCAATGTTTTCAAGGGGTTTTTAGTCTTCTTCTTTGAGAAGAGTGACATTATGATAAGTCAATGAATCTCGATGGTGAAGAATAGGAAAATATCAAAAAAATGCATTTTAGGTTTGAGATTTTGGGTCCAATAGTGTCAGTTAATTAACAATGGTATGGTGAAATACTTTTGAGTCCACTAGAATTAGATAATTAGGATTTTGGAACCCACTTTTTTCAGAAATATAATTTATTTTATAAATTTTAGAATAAATATAAATATTTTTTGTTTACCTTATCTTTCATTTTTAGATTAAATTTTTAAATTAAATGTCCAATTTTGAAACTATAATAAATAAAGTTATTTTGTGAAATACCTTTAATAAATTTTGTATGTTTTGAATAGATAGTATCATTTAAAAACCAAAACCATGATTATATCTTTTAATAAATTGAGAACAAAGGATCATGTTAAGAGTTTTTTTCAACTTAAGTTAATTTTGAAAGAGGTATTTCTTGATCTGCGAACTTAGATTTCAAAAACATAAATATCTGATATATTGTTTAATATCAAAATAAAATAATAATTTTTTTCTTCTCAAATAAAATACTTTTCATTATAATGTTGGGTTTTTTATTTAAGAACTTGTAAATATTTCCTTGAAAGATTTACTTGATTTGTAGATAGTTATTGAATGACATTCCAATTTAATTATGTTAAAAATAAGGGAAAGAACAAGAGGAAGTAGAATAATATGAAATTGGGTGAGAACTATCCTATTCACCTACCTCAACATAATCATTGTGGAATTTATGATTATAATTACTATTTTCATAAGTTGAAATTAAATCTTCTCTAGCACTCTATGTTTATACCTTTAAAACTATCTTACCTAGCTTCCTATATATAGAATTTTATTTCAAGGGAAAATCTATATTAATGTGACCCTTCTTTTTGGAACTGAATAAAATTACATTCAGAACATAAATAAGATATTTAATTTTGTAACAGAAAATGGATTTTTTATTTTTAGATATTTTCATTTGTTTTATATTATTATAATGTGTTAATTCTCACTTTCATTCTTAATGTTACTTTTAGAACAAAATTTAACATTGAATACTTTAAAGATTAGGTAATTTATAGTTTTTTTGGATTCTATAGATTCATTAACAAATTTTATTTTTATTATGATTTCATATATCATTAAAGAGACGATGAGTTATTAGAGTGGCGTATTTTTTATATCCTTGGCTTCTTAGATTGTTGTAAATATGGGAGATAAGAATATTGGTAGAACCTATAGTATTTTCCACATGAGAATTTTGTTGATAATTCATCACCTATATCTTTTCAACCATTGAAAATGTCATTAAATATATTAGAAATTTAAAATATTGATTCATTTGAATTCATGTAAAAAATTTAATGTCTTGAGGATAAATATACATTCTAGTTTCTTTAAAATAATTCACACCTTTGTTTTTGGATTCAAAGTGTTTTTATATTTAATTATCCATTTTTAGGAAAATATTATAATAAGATTATTTATAACTAAAATAGAATGCATAAAATTCATGCAATACTATAAAATTAAAAATATGAAATACTTTAAAGATTATTTTTAGATTTAAGTTCATTTATAGGTATATAACTATGTATATCCATTTTAAAATTAGGATATACCATGTTTATAGGGAAAACATACATGTGAATTTTCTAATAGGAATAATTTTAACCATAAAATAAAGAAAAATGATTATAAAAATTATACACTATTATAAAATATTACTTTGAAATCGATATGAATTTAAATGTTTTTTAAAACCTGATTTTGAAATGAAAAGAAATATTTCATTTGATACTAAATGTCGGTTTGAGTGAAAGGAATTGTAAATAGGGGGTGAATTTCATTTTAAAAATTTATGTGATAAATTTAAATTAAAACTAAAAATAAAAATTATTACCAAAATATAAACTATTTAATGCGATGATATAAATTTAGAGATAACTGATTAATTCGATTCATATAAAATAGTCAATATCAAGGTCAATTAGTTGATAAGTAATAGTAAAAAAATGTTGAATAAAATTTATAAAATTTATTCAAATAAATATTTGAATGATACATTGTGAAAATATAAGGAAAATAAGGAAAGTAAAAAAGGTTCCCAATTTGGTAAGGATGTTTAAAAATAACTCAAGAAGATCCCATACAATAACCACCTCAATCTTTTGAGGATTTAATGCATTTTCCCCTTAGATTTAATGGAAAAAAAGACACAAAAACTCCATTTATTTTATGGTTATAAAGAGAAACTATAAATATTATCAACACTAGATTATTAACTGGTATAGCTTGACACCTAAAAATAAAATTTTCCCATGAATTTTAATAGTTGCGGAATGAAAATCAGAGTCACTCCCTTTAAATGTATTGAGAACCAATATTAGAAGAAGGATAAATAGAGAAAATATTTCTATGAAGTAATAACATGTTTGTATAATCTCAATTATAATTAAGGAATGTTATGAACTACTGTGAATGAATGATAAATAAGATGAGTGTAAGAAGATATACAATAAGTACACACTATAGATTGGAGAAGAGAATATTTAAAAAAGGATATTTCTTATTATTGATTTGGAAATCAATTCAATGAGATTTTTTTTATTTTTTTTGTAGAGATCTAGATAAACAAGGAATCAATTTATAGGATTTAAAACGATAAGAAAACATCTTGAATTCATCTAGATGTAATGAATTCATTGAATACTAGACTAATGATTCTTTGAATATCATTAAATTTCACCTCAATACCATCTTATATTGTAATGTATTGCACCCTGACCTGATGTGAAAACCTTGGTGATTTTGGTATTTTAAATTCCTAAAACATGGATGAACATGCCATTTATGAGATATTGGGAACTTCCTTCCTTCCCATAAAAAACAACAATGTCTACCCTTCCCATGTCTAGGATGTTTTAGCATTTTGGGTTTGATCTTCAAAACATGTCTCCTCCATTTGCATGAATGACCTTATAAGATTAATCACGACTCCTTCTAAGGCATCAATAAATTTATTAATACATTATTAATGATTCTTCAAGGATCCTATAAGACTATAAAAACATTTCATCAAAACTAATTAAAAATCAATTCAATGAAATTATTAAATATAAAGGCCAGTGTATGTGATCATGAAAATATCATGAGTGAGAGATATAGGTATAACATTTTGAAATCAGTCTTGTATTCCCATATTCAATCTTTTACCTTCTTACTCCACTCCTTTTGGGTGTGTTGCACTATAATTTCCAAAATCATTTGATCTCTCTATTTGATACCTTAGTTTTCATATTATTTTTGGATGATATGTATTTGAACTCTTGTGGAAACTCTATATCTCTTCATGATGGATTCCATGTTATTGTTTAAAAATTGTGTTCCTTGATTAAAAATTATGGATTGAGGCACTCAAAACCTACAAAAAATGTTTGATGTTATAAACTCAAAAAAACATTGAAATCATAAGTTATGATGGATTTTGTTTCAATATAAAATGAAATATAATCTAATACAATTCGATATAGTAGAATACAAAAGGAAAAAAGAAATAAACCCCTAAAATATGATCCTCCTACATCAAATACTTTATATAAAATAATGTTTGTTGGAGAATTTCCTGTCTTTTAGAAACTACTCTAGTAAATTTACTATTTTGATTTATTTTACAAAAATCAATCTAGTATTTTAAAATTAAAAGCTATATTAATCTATATTTTAAAACATTTATATTTATTCTTTAAGGTCCAAAATATCCTACACATGTATGTGTATGGAAAAATGAAATAACAAACTTATCCTCTTCTTTAAGGGTACAACTCATAATCACTTGTTCATTACTTATATTATATAAATAAAGATCCTAATATCAAACTTTGAATCAAATTTATGTTTAATATTTTGATATTTTGTAAAAAAAGAGGGCACCTTTGATGCGACAAAAGTATTTACCATTTCAACATTTTAGGGTACTTGGGTGACTTTTTAAAACATCTCATGAGGGAGGGAATCAACCAAGGCTATCTCTATGGGTGTTTCTACCTCATCAGTGTGGGGAGACTTGGTTATGTGTTATGACACCATATTTTTATAGCCCTTATTTTGCAGAATCTCCATGTAGAATTCTTGTAACAGAACCATTAATCCTACCAACATTGAACTTTCTTTAACATTCATGATCAAATTCCTTAATCATTCATGTTGAGGAAAAAACTACGTTACTTCCCAATAGATGTAAATACCCTTAATTTCCATGTAATTTTTTTTATTAAATGGGAAGTTTATGAGGCCGCAAAAATTGACAGTGCATGATTCCAAGGCCCGGAGTTCCTAGAATGAATTTCTGAACTTTTTTTAGGTACATTCAGTAAACGTGCGAGTGAGTTTTTCTAACTTTTGAACCGGTGCTTGGAATTGAAATCTAAGGGCACTGTTGAACTCGCAGCGCCGATATTCGCTTAAGAAGACTTTCACCTTGATGGCAGTTGGTCAAGGGTGAAAAATATTTTTTGGGGTTTTCATGGAAATAATAAAATAAAATAAACACATATTTTATTTTATTTTATTTTGTTAAAACTGCCAAGTGAAAGTTGAGGTGTGGGGACCACCAGACCTTAACCATCCACGAGAGGTTATGGTGGTGGGGACCACCCGAACCTAACCTCCCATGAGAGGTTATGGTGGTGGGAACCACCCAAGGCCTAAACATCTACACTCCCAAAATAAATGATGGAGAGCCTCTTCAACTCCTCCTATATTAATTGTGTCAACCCTCCTTAATTAATATTTCCAACCCTTCCCTTTAATTAATTTAGCCAACACATCAATTAATTAATTAAAATATTTGAATTTAAGCCAACAAAAATAATAGAACTCATAATCTATTATTTTGGGCTATGAATTCTTTTTTGTGGAATTGGGGAGAGAAGGAACTTGGGAGAAAGCTCTACAATGAAGAATGCTCCACCAACGAAGAACACCGACCTCCTTCGACCTTCTTCCTCAGGACTTCTTTAGACATGGGATGCCCTCATCTATGTCAAATCAATGACCATACTACCTTCTTGTGCCAAAGACATCAAGAGGATGAGGTAGAGGTTTATTGATAATCACTTCCCATGTTCTCCCCTTCTAATTCTTTTGCGGGATATACGAATTGAGATTGATGAGGGTTGTGGGAAACGATGTTTTAAAATATCTTCCATACATGTTCATGCTTCATTCTTTGTGAACCACTTTCTATAACTCTAAACACAGAGGTTGAGGGACAAACAAACTTGGCCCGACCCCTCCTCCGTTCTTCTTTGGTGTACTCTTCGAAATAAAGGAAGGCGACGATGCCTCCAACAATGGCCTCCGCGACCTACACCAACCCTGCGACGTTCCAGTCTCCCGGCCGAACCGGCCACATGCCCCTATTACACGCGCTGGCAGAGCTACCCTCGGTGATCCGGATGAACCATCCGTGTACCCCAACACTGTGCCTCGGCTGAATCGGCCATGATCCCCCATAACGCTTCAGCCTCTCGGCCGAACCGGCTCCCTACCCCCACGACGTTCCGGCCTCTCGGACAAAAAAGCCCGACACCCCAGCCAAACCACCCTCACTGTGGCCCTCTGAGATTCCCATACTCGAGCCGCCCACCGGCCCTCCGAGCAGCCCCGACTCACGCTACCCGCCGGCCCTCTGAGCCGCCTCGCGACCTCGCTCCCTCGCAGCCACCCGCGGCCCTCCGCGGTCCCTCTTGGTCTGTCAGTCCAGACCCAACAAGCCATACCAGACATAGCAGGTCAGTCCTGGTCAAACCGAGCGAGATCAGCCAAGGATGGGTCGGGCCGGGTCAATCTGACGGGGTCGGACCGGACCCGGGCCCACTATTACCCCTTTTACTTTCTTTTGGCCATATCTTTGGCACCAGACGTCCGTTTGAAGAACCTTCTATGGAGTTGGGAATATTGGAGTGAGATTTTCCCTTAGAGTATATTTCCACAGAGTTTTGGATTGAGATGGGGAATGGTCAGGTTGGATTGAGAACGAATCCAACCCCCCCCCCCCCCCGGGACAAAAGGCTAATAACTCACAGACTGGGCGTCCGATTGACGGGACGTCTATTAAGTTGAGATAGCTATAATGTGGAGGAACCTTTAGATACTTCTTCATGGGACTTAGTGGTAGTTGGAGTATCGACCAGTAGCTTGTGGAGGAGATCCTCCCAGAGACGTGTGGGATTTGTGCGGCAACCTAGTAGTTAGGAGAGACATGATGAATGCTGACCGTTTTGACTCAGAGTGACTCGACTGGCCTAGTGGGGAGTGTCTAGGTGACACGGTAGACCCACAGTGGGGAGCACCTTGATGTCATGGAAGACCCAATGTACTCGACATGAGGAGTACCTCAGTAGGCCATGAGGGGGAGCGCCTCTATGTGACGTGGTAGACCCATGGTGGGGAGCGCCTCTGTGTGATGTGGCAGACCCACAGTACTCGATAGGAGGAGTACCTCAGCAGTCCAAGGCTAGTGGGAAGCACCTCTGTGTGTCTCGGTAGACCCACTTTACTCGATATAGGAGGAGTTATCCAGTAGCCGAGGGTTCAGAAAGTTACTTGATACTACCCTAGATTAAATCCTGGTATGAGCTGAGTCAGTTCCTCTATGTTTTCCTCAATACTGAGTTGGATTACTTGATAACTTAGTAATATGTATGGGAATATACATATGTAAGTTTATCTGTGTATTTCATACTTTTTTTTATCCATTATGGATGTCATAAGACCTAGAGGGTCTTGGGGACCCTACTGAGTATCATTATACTCACCCCTGTATGGGTTATGACCGCACTTCGTTGTGTTTTGTGTAGATGATGGACAACACTGAGTGAGGACGAGAGTACTAGGTCTGGACGGTACTCGGAGGTGGATCTTACGACGAGTCGGTACATGGGGGAGACGGACGAATGAGGAGTGTTGATGAGGTGATCTGTACCTACCCTTCAGGTAGGAACCTCAGAGGATGACCCAACAGGTGACTTTCCCTTTCTTTAGTTGTATTGTATCACAGTTGTACTTTTACTTCCCAGTTGAGATTGTATTCTGGCCCCTTTTACTTTCAGCACTCTTTTGTTATACAGTTTTCTTAGTGTTTCATATCAAGTTGTGTTCTTGCTTGTGTGTGTGTTTATAGGTTATAAAGGAAATGACTTCCCAGTTTTAGGGAATTACGCTTTTGGTGATTGTCACCAGCCCCTGGCCTATGGAAGGTGGGCTTGGGGTAGTCACGACACGAGCCCCAGGGGATGGGTCATGAAAAATTGGTATCAGAGGAGTCGGTTCTACTGTAGAACATAAGACTCTGATATTTCTTCTCTGTGAATCAATAATGTTAAGGGTAATGAGTGAGGTTTTTAGTTTTGGGAGTCCAGTTTTGGTGCGGCGGACGACGTATCCATACACCAGGACCCTCACTTATTATATTTGACTCATTGCACGAAAACACTGATTGCGTGTGTGTTTTCAAGAGTCTTCTTTGTGAACTCTTTGAGTCAGCTGACCAGGTCAGCTCACCAGGTATAACTTATTGACTATAGTGCACATGTTTATTTTCAGGAGGCCTCCATGCAGATAGCCAGCTAGAGTTCCGAGAGTTGTACACACAGATAACCCACCGAGTGATGAGGTCTCGATGTAGGGCCCTCTTTCAGTAGAGGCACCAGTGGAGGAACCAGCGATACTATACCCCATTGGGCCACCGATGCCACCAGCCCTAGAAGCATACGGTGCACACCGCTTGAGCTCATTGCATGAGTTACAACGCTAGAGGCCAACCTGGTTCAGGGGAGAGATGGACCCACGGGCAGCTAAGGATTGGCTAGAGGCTGTGGTGAGAGTTTTTCGATTGGTAGGGACATCAGCTGATTTCATTGTGATCCTTGATGCCAGCCTTCTATAGGAAGTATTAGGCGGATGGTGGAGATTGATACTCCAGGTTCATGAAGAGGTGACGCTTCTTTGGGTAGAATTCGAGAGCCTTCTTTGGGCACAGTTTGTTCCAGAAACTCTTCGTACAGTGCACATATATGATCTACTTCATCTACAGAAGGGCAGCATGACTGTGGCTCAGTACTTAGCGAGGTTCACTGACCTCTCACGTTACTCAACTGATATGGTGTGAGACCTATTCTTCAGGGCCCGGACCATCGAGCAGGGGCTCAGGCAAGAGAAAGGGCTTCGATGATCTCATTCAGCATCCTGTATCTGAAAAGAGTTTTAGAGAGATCCCTATTGGTGGAGAGTTTCCTTGCTGAGTAGTCACCAGTAGCGAGACCCACTACCAGTCATCACGTAGCGGAGTATTCTGCAGTTGGTAGAAGACATACTTCACCGAGGTCCAAGAGGACCAGACCTACATGTGGATGACCGCATGACTTAAGATCAGTTGTGAAGGGCACCCAAAGCAGAGCCAGTCATGCCAGGAGCGGGTAGTGTTATGTATGTGGTGGGAAGGGTCACATGGCTCGTGACTATCTGACCCGCCATTCGGATGATCAGTAGATGGTCAAAGGACCACCCAGGTAGAGATATAGGTTCGACCGAGGAGGTCCGAAGGGAGAAGGCGGGTATGGTAGAAGAGATGGTTGTGCAGTTGGTGGTGGGAGACGATTCATGATTTTACTTCCACCACCACCAGGAGGTCAACCCTGACCGCAGGGAGTAGTTGGACATGGGAGAACTCAGTTCTAGGTAGTTGAGGCCTACGATCACAACACTCAGAAGATGATACGAGGTATAATCTGTGTCTACTTAACCTTATCTGCAGTAATTATAGACATAGGTTCCAGCCATTATTTTATTTCCAATTACCTTATTCTGAGCTCAGAGATTACAATGAAGCCGTTGGCTCAATCCTTATGGATAGAGGCTCCTACGGGAGCAGATTTGATGATTATGCACTGGTTCCGGTAGTGCGAGCTTACTCTAGGAGCAAGTGCTATGGATGGGATCTCCTAGTAGCGGCGTTGAGGCCTTAAGATGTCATCTTGGGTATGAACTAGTTATCTATAGTCCATGCTCAGATAGACTGCATCAGGTGCACAATGTTGTGTGTCCGCATGGATGGGACCATGTTTACCTTCACTGGAGATAAGGGATCCTTTGCAGTGTAGAGTGGACTTACCTGGAGGAGGGTGTAGCCAATTAATTATCAGTTGGCAAGCCTTACCCTCAGAGCAGTTTATGTGGAGAGACTTAGATATTCTATAGTGGTGGACCAGTCTGTGAATGTTTTCCCTAATGATGTCCCAAGCCTACCTCCTTGCAGAAAGGTGGAATTTTACATTGACTTTTACCCTGGGATGGAACCGATATCTACACCAGCGTATCGGATGGCTCCCGCAGAGATTTGACAGCTGTGGGTACACCTAGAAGACTTGATGGGGAAGGGATTAATTTGGCCCATTGTTTCACCTTGTACATCCCAAATTCAATTATCCAAGAAGTCAAATTGTTTCTGGAGGCTTTGTGTCGACTACCGGCACCTAAACCAGGTGACTGTGAAGAACAAGTACCCACTCCCAAGGATTGACGACCTCTTTGATCAGCTGAAGGGAGCACAGAGGTTCTCGAAGATATACCTTAGATCAGGCTTTCACCAGCTCAGAGTTCGATATGAGGATGTGCAGAATATGGATTTCAGATGTTTTTACGACCACTATGAGTTCTTGGTTATACCATTCGGCGTATCATATGTTCCAGCAGTGTTCATGGGACTCATGAATAGGGTCTTTCAGTTATACCTTGATCACTTCGTAGTGGTCTTCATTGAAAAAATTTTGATCTACTCAGCTACTAAGGAGGAGCATGCCTATCATTTGCAGGTAGTACTAGAAACACTCTGAGAGAACCATCTTTATGGTAAACTATCGAAGTGCTAGTTTTGGATATGAGAGGTTCACTTTCTGGGACATGTCATATTGAAGGCTGGAGTTGTAGTAGATCCAGTGAAGATTGAGGTGGTAATTTCTTGGGAGACACCCAGGAGTGTGATGAAGGTATGGAGTTTCTAGGTTTGGCTGGATACTACCAGAGATTTATACTATATTTCTCTAGAGTTGAAACACCACTATTATCCTTGATGAAGAAGGGTCAACCCTTCATGTGGTCAGAGAAATACCATTGGAGTTTTCAGGATCTGAGGTAGTGGATGACTAGTGCCCCCATCTTGAGGCTTCCAGAAGAGGGAGTAGGTTATGTAGTCCACAACGACACATCAGGGACCAGTCTCGATTGTGTCCTGATGCGTGATCGAGCAGTGATCACATATGGTTCTTGGAAGCTGAGGTAGCATGAGAGGAACTATGCTACCGATGACCTGGAGTTAGCAGCAATGGTCTTTGCCTTGAATATGTGGAAACACTATCTTAAGGGCGAGCGTTTTACCATGTAATCTGATCAAAAGAGTCTCAATTATATCTTCTCTCAGCAGTACCTAAACCTGAGACAACAACATTGGCTTGAGTTTCTCCAGGACTATGACTTAGAGATATTCTATACTCCTGGGAAGGGTAACGTTGTCGTAGATGCATTCAACCAGAGATCTGGTATACAGTTGCTAGGAGAGGCGATGGAGTAGCTGGCCGCTTTGCAGATATCCTTTGTGGATAGAGATGAAGAAGCTCTCCATAAGGCTCTTACAGCCACTACCCCACTTCTTCAGTGAGTCAGGGAGGCACAACGTGGGGATGCTGACTGCAAGACACGATGTTCTTAGAAATACACAGGGAAGGCACCTGGTGGATTTTATGAAGGTGGGGAGCATATCATCCTTTTCAGAAGATGTACCATGGTACTAGTGTCACATCAGGAGGAAGTGTTGAGTGATTTCCACACATACCCTCAATCGATACATCCAAGAGTGGAAAATATGTACCAAGATCTCAGACGACAGCACTGGTGTCCGTAAATGAAAAAGTAGTTGGAGAGTTTTTTTCTCGGTGCCTCACTTGTCAGCAAGTGAAGGCGGAGCATCTGGTACTAGTAGTCTTGGTTCAGCCTTTATAGGTCCCATAGTAGAAGTGGGATGGGATAACCATGGAATTTGTGACAGGACTTCCACGTAAATCCAGAGGACATGACTCTATTTGGGTGATCATCGACCGAATCACCAAGTTGGCCCACTTCCTACCGATCAGGGATTAGGGTCCAGTAGAGAGCTTGGGATGCCTCTATGTGCAGGAGATTGTGCGGCTACATGGAGTACCTTATATGATTGTCTCCGATCGTGACACACGTTTTACATCCCAGCTATGGAAGGGGTGGAAGGAGGCTTTTAGGATGAAAATTAATTTGAGTACCACATTCCATCCTCAGACGGATGGCCAGACTAAGAGGACCATTCAGCCCCTCGAGGACATGCTGCGTGCTTGTGTCCTCAACTTTGGTTATAGCTGGGAGGATCACTTACATTTGGTGGAGTTTTCATATAACAATAGCTATCACTCCCCCATTTGGATGACACCTTTTGAGTTGTTGTATGGATGACCTTTTAGATCACCCTTGTGCTGGACTAACCCATAGGAGTCAGCACTCATGGGGCCAGAGATAGTTTAGGCTACCACAGAGAAGGTTTATATAATCCAGGAGTAGATGAATACTGCACAGAGCAGGCAGAAGTCATATGCTGACAGAAGACAGAGACCTCTGGAGTTCGAGGATGGCAACCACATCTTTCTACAGGTCTCACCCTGACGAGGTATACCGAGATTTGGATGAGGTGGTAAGTTATATTTAAGGTTCATATCACCATTTAAGATCCTCAAAAGAGTTGGTGAGGTTTCATAACACTTAGATCTTCCACCTCAGTTACACCGGGTGCATGCCGTCTTCCATGTATCCCAGCTGAGGAGAAATGTGCATGACCCTTCTCACATCATCGACCATGGTGAGCTGGACGTCGATGATGGGGTGACTTTTATGGAGGTTCCGGTAGAGATTTAGGATTGATAGGAGAGGGCCCTTTGTGGATGGTCGATACCTCTGGTGCGCATTCACTGGAAGCACGGAAACCTCTAGGAAAACACATGAGAGCGGGAGGCTTAGATGCATCCTCACTAACCCCACTTGTTCCCTTAGTTTGAGTTGTGGTTTACGGGGACGTAAAGCCTGAGGTGGGGAGAATGTAAAGACCTGGAATTTTCATGTATTTTTTAATTAAGTGGGAATTTTATGAGTCTGAAAAAATTGGCGGCGCGTGAATCTGATGCCCGGAGTTCTTGTAATGAATTTCTGAACATTTTTTGGGTATGTTCAGTCAATGTGCGAGAAAGTTTTTCTAAATTTTGAACCGGTGCTCAGAATTTAAATCCAAGGGCACCGTTGAACTCACATCACCGATATTCTTTTAAGAAGACTTTCACCTCGACGACAGTTGGTCGAGGGTGAAAGATATTTTTTGGTTTTTTCGTGGATATAATAAAATAAAATAAACACACGTTTTATTTTATTTTATTTTTTAAAACCCACATGTGGATGATGAGGTATGGGCACCACCAGAACTTAACCTCCCATGAGAGGTTATGGTTGTGGGGACCACCCAAACCTTACCTCCCAAGAGAGGATGTGGTGGTGGGGACCACCCGAGGCCTAAACCTCTCAACTATGACAATAAATGAGGGAGAGCCTCTTCAACTCCTCCTACATTAATTGTGCTAACCCTCTTTAATTAATCTTTCCAACCCTTCCCTTTAATTAATTGATCCAACACATCAGTTAATTATTGAAACTATTTGAATTTATGCCAAAAAACATAATAGAAATCATAATATATTATTTTGGGCTACAAATTATTATTTGTGGAATTGGGGAGAGGAGGAACTTGGGAGATAACTCTATAATGACAAACGATCCGCCAACGAAGAAAGCCGACCTCCTTCCAACTTCTTCCTCGTGACTTCTTCTGATTTGGGACGTCCTCATCTATGGAGAATCGACGACCGTACTACCTTATTGCGCTAATTACATTAAGAAAATGAGTTAGGGGTTTATTTATAATCACTTCCCATGTTCTACCCTTCTAATTCTTTTGTAGGATTTGGGAATTGAGATTGAAGTGGCTTGTGGGAAATGGTGTTTTAAAATATCTTCCACACATATTGATGCTTCATTCATTGTGTACCACTTGCTATCACTCTAAACGAGGAGGGTGCAGCCAAACAAACATGGCCCGACCTGTCCGCTATTCTTCTTTGGTGTAATCTTTGAAATGGAAGAAGGAGATGAAGGAGACGAAGGTGAAAAAGGAAATGGCACCGCCACCCATGGCCTCCGCAACCCACACTACCCCCACAATGTTCTGGTCTCCCAGCCGAATTGGTAGTGCGCCCCGGCTTCGTGCTCCGGCTGAGCCACCCGTGACGCTTCAGCCTCCTGGCCGAACCGGCCGCTCCCCCCAACTCTGCGCCCTGGCTGAACCGGCCCCGCACCCTTGCATTGCTCTTGCCTCCCATCCAAATCGGCCCTCCGCCCCCGTGATGCTCCTTCCTCCTAGATGAACCAGCCCTATGGCAAGGTCGAACCACCCTCATCGTGGCCCTCCGAGCCGCCCCAGCTCGCGCCGCCCGCCGAACCTTCGAGCTGCCCTAGCTCACGCCGCCCGCGACCCTCTGAGCCAGCCCGGCTCGGGCCACCCACGGACCTTCGAGCTGACCTGGCTCGTACCGCCAGCCAGCCCTCCGAGCTGACCCGGCCGAGCCACCATGTGGCCTCGCACCCTCTCTGCCACCTACGACACTCCGTATCTCCTTGTGGCCTTTCAGGCCGGACCGACCGGGCCGGACCAGACCCAGCGGGTCAGTCCAGGTCAACCCGAGCCAGGTCGGCCTAGGCTAGGTCAGGCCAGGTCAGTCCGACCGGGTTGGACCAGACCCGGGCCAACGACAACCCCTTTTACTTTCGTTTGGCCATATCTTTTCCACCGGACGTCCGTTTGACAAAATGTCAACAGTGTTGGGAATATTTGGGTGAGACAGTCCCTTTGAGTATATTTCCATAGAGTTTTGGATGGATATGGTGAATGTTCAGGTTGGATTGAGCATTAATCCAACCGGGCCTCTGGGACTAAATGGCTAATAACTCACAGACTGAGCATCCGTTTGACGCATCGTCTGTTACGTTGAGATCCCTATGACGTGGCAGTACTTTGTGATTCTTCTTTGCAGGAAATCGTGGTAGTTGGAGTATTGACCGGTCGCATGTGGAGCGGATCCTCCTGGAGATGAGTCAGCTTTGTGCGGGAACCTAGTAGCTAGGTGAGACTTGAGGACTAGTGACCGTTTTGACTCAGAGTGACTCGACTGGCCTAGTGGAGAGCACCTTCGTGATGTGGAAGACACACTGTGGGGAGCACCTTGGTGACGCGGCAGACCAACGACTCTCGATAGGAAGAGTACCTCAGCAGGTCAATTGGGGGAGCGCCTCTATGTGACGCAACAGACCCACAGTGGGGAGCACCTCTGTGTGACATTGCAGAACCACAATACTCAATAGCAGGAGTACCTCAGTAGTACATGGTTGGTGGGGAGCTCCTCTATGTGAAGTGACAAGCCCACTATAGTTTGTAGAGGAGGAGTTCTCCAGCAGCTGAGGGTTCAGAATGTTACTTGATTCTACCCTAGAATAAATAGTGGTATGAGTTGAGTTAGTTCCTCTGTGTTTCCTAATGATTGAGTTGGGTTACTTGATAACTTAGGAATATGTATGGGCATATACCTAAGTAATGTTATCTGTGGATTTCATAATTTGTGTTTATCCACGATGGATTTTGTGAGACCTAGAGTGTCTTGGGGTCCCTACTGAGTATCGTTAAACTCACCCCTGCACAGGCTATGCCTGCACTTTGTTGTGTTTGGTGCAGATGAAGGACAATGATGACTGAGGATTAGAGTACCAGGTCTAGATGGTACTCGGAGGCGGATCTTACGACGAGTCGGTACATAGAGGAGACAGATGGATGAGGAGTGCTAAAGAGGCAATCTGTACCTACCATTCAGGTAGGAACCTTAGAGGATGAACCAACAACTGAATTTCCCTTTCTTCAGCTGCATTGTATCACAGTTGTACTTGTACTTTCCAGGTGGGCTTGTATTCTATCCCATTTTACTTTCATCACTCTTTTGTTATATAGTTTACTTAGTGTTGTGTATCCAACTATGTGCTTCCTTGTATGTCTGTTTACCAGTTATAAAGAAAATGCCTTCCCAATTTTAAGGAATTACACCTTTGGTTCTAGTCGCCAACCCCTGGCCTATGGAAGGCGAGCTTGGGGTACTCACGACACGACCCCTCGGGGACGGGTCATGACAATAGATATGGGGAAATTTCTCCAATGTAACCATAATTGAAAAAAAAACTCATTCTCAATTTTAATTTAATTGATATGGGTTGTGTCAATTGTTTATAAATTATATGATTTTACATGTGACTTCCCATCAATTTTACAAGACAACAATTCCGTTTTGGATTTTTTAAGGCATCACACAACAGTTTATACAAGGTGTTACAGTCGAGTGCATAGATTACATGGGATATAGTTAATCTCTCTTTTATTTTGTCAAAATGGGTGCTACATGAATCATTTGAAAAAAAAATTGTATCTCTTTTTATTATATTAGTTAAGGGTAAAGGAAATATATAAAAATCATTAATAAACCACCCATAAAATCTAGTATGTCCTAAAAACGATACAATATTTATAATAGTGGTGGGGTATGGTAATGTGTAAATTGTGTAAATCATGGAATTATCTAATTTTAAAAATTATTTATGAATTATTTTTTCAACAGAATTTACTTTATTCGCAATTAATTGTAATTTTTAAATTTCAAAACATTTCCTTTTTAATGATTTGTTTAAAAAATATTCATGATTATCTTGAAAGTACTAAAATAACATTCCACAAATAGTAAAATCAACACAAAATACATATATGAATATCTTAATAAGGCTTATTTTTTTCCCTTGTAATGTTGAATTCTGCCTTCAGTATTTCATATCCCAATGGGAGTCCTTGGATTGGAAAACATACCAAAGGGACAAGAAAATTTGGTCTTCTAATAGTCCTCTCGATTTATTAGAACATGGAAATACCCAAAGAATCCATCAATTAAGTCATAATTTCCTTTCCTAGAATTCCATTCTAACGTTTCATCTAAAAAAGGTTATAAAAATGGTCCATTTGGGTCCCATGATTTAACCTCCTATAATCAATGTACATCCTCTAACTATTATTAATCATAGCAGTGACTAACTCATTATTCCCATTTTGGAAAATAGTTGATGAACTCATTTTGGTAACTATGTAAATGGGACTCAGCCATTGAGAGTCTGAGATGTGTTATATGATTCTATATCATAATAGTCTCTAACTATCCTTTTTTACAACATCCCTGAGGGTTAAATGTTTCCTTTAGTTATGCATACTCATTAATTTTGAATCACATTCTAGAAAACCCTAGTTTAAAAAACTTATTGGGATAATTCTAGAAATATCACAAAAATAACCTTCTTATATACCTAGAATTTTGTTCTAGAAAATCCATTAATGATTCTCTTGATTAGGATTCATGATTCATGAAATTATGAAAGGAATTTTTTCACATTCTTTAATTAAATAATATTTTAGTTTAGATGGTTTTGGTTTTATATCCAATTAGGGTGGGTACTCAAGTGATGATATTAAATTTGTATTCCCCATTTTTGAAACCTTTACATGTAATGTAGATGTGTTAGTGGAATATTAGAGAAAAGAATCAATATAAATTAATCTAATTATGCAAAAAAAATTATTAAATAAAATTATTTCCCGATTTAAATAATTTTAAAAAATCGATTAATATAAAAAATAAGGTTATTATGGGGATTATAAGAGTGTATTTATTCCATCAAACATTTTAATTTATTCAATGGAATAATAATTTATTTCATAATAGTTTAGTTTAAGAACATTTTGTTCAAATGGTGGGTATTTCATTGTGTATAAAATGTTAAAATTTATTGTTTTCTCCAAAAAATCCTTTAATATTCTTCTTTCATTAACATTTATTATGGTTTTAGATGACATAAAAAATTCAATACCTAAGTAAATGGGGTAATAATCTTTAACTTTATCAAAATAAATATATAGGGTATAAAAATTAGCATGAAATAGTAGTCAATTATATATAACTATAACATCGTCACAAACTTCTATTGGATAGATAATGGTTCAATTAGTGAGTGATACAACCACCCTATGTGTATTGATATCCCATATTTGAAAGGAAGAGAAAACTGAGTAAGGAATAAAATTTATTAATTCACCAAAATCACCAAACTCATTTGTAAATATGTTCAATATTATGGTTCTATGGAAGAGAGTATACTTGATTATTGAAATTTACTATTTAATTATTGGGTGACAAGAGTTGACACATTACTATCTAAACATACCTTTTCATGTCCTTGATATATACTCATCCTGATAAAAATTTCCTTAATATACCATAAATTCATTTGGATTTTTTAGATGAAATATTTAAAATTCATATTGATCTATAATAATATAAATTTTTCTGAGGCCACTTATTGCAATTCTTCTTCATTGGTTTTTTAGGTAGTTTAATTCCTGTAGGGAGGAGGGATAAGGGATGATATTGGTATTCTATATTAAAAATTAAATTATATTTCATCATTAGGGGTGTCTCTAAAGACACATCCTTTTCAGGTTTATATTTAGGGATAGATTCTCCAGGTTCCTTGGGTTTTCAAAATCTAAAATTTACCTTTAGTGGTGGTTATTCACTGCCCTTAACATCATTTCCACTCCTTAACAAAAAATAAATAACATTCCCCATGGGTTTAAAAATTATTTTATAGGAAGTTTATCTAATCCATGGTTTTTTAGGTTATTGATGATAGATATAATATGGATAAACTATCATTTTATCTCATTTATTTTTGATCCATGTGTTATGGTGGTGGATATTTGGTTGGTTTATTACCCCATAATATTTTTTAAAAGGTCTTTCATTGAGGAGGTTTCTATATTTTTCTTATTGGTAGATGGTATAAGGTTGAGAACTTATTCATTTAAAGGGTGGTGGATAAAAATATAATTGAAAATTATTCTAGAAAAGTAGCATCTATGGTAGCTATTTTCCAGCTCCAAACAGATTAGTAGGGTACTTCTTGAATTCATGGTTTCTAATAGTATGATGTTGGTACCACCTTTGGTACATGAATTCAAAATATTTCAGTTCCATGAACTTGAGGTAATCCATCTATAAATTATTATAGGGAGCGGAAAATCTGGAATACTCTCATGTTTGTTATAGTTGATAATTCTTAAACCTTGTTCAATGCTAATAGTCTCACAAGATATATTATTTCCTCAGTTTTATTTTCATGTAAAGGTGAGTTGGAACTCTTTACCTCATGTACTCCTCTTGTAACTTCCCAATATTTTATATCTTTTAATATATATTCTATATTATATAAATTATTTTACACACAAAACTTGGTGTAAATGAACCACAACATATTAGAAGGAAAATTATTAATATATTAATAATAAAATATAATATTTAACAATATTAAAAACTATTCCCTTTAAAAGATAAGGAATTACTATTTTTATTATTGAAAAAGGTAATCATTAAAAGAAGTTTTCCTTATATTTTATATTTTTATTTTAAAATATAATATTTTAAATTTTAGAATCTGAATTTGATAAAAAAAATATTTTTTAATTCAAAATGAAAATATTACTTAGTTTGAAATTTAGATATTTTTGTGAAATTTTTTATTTTTAATCAAATAATATGGTTATTATAAAAATTATGATATTTGTGATTTTGTCAATATGTACTCATGAATGAGAATAGTAGAAAAAATTAAGTAATAAAATATATATTAATGTAATGAAATTATGTATTTTATAATATTCTTTGTATTTGAAAAACCTATGTCCAATTTTTTTAGATATAATGTAAACAATTACTTTAATAAAAAACCACATTTGGTCATTTCATTAAATCAGTAATTTTTAAGGTAAAATATATATTTTATATATTTTAAAGCATCATAAATTTTATTTTTTTCTATAATAATTCAATTTATGACATCATAATCAGAAACCATGATAATTTTATATTATACATAATTTGTAATCTTAAAAACATATTTTATCTAAAAACAGTTTTTACGTGATTATATTATATTATGTTAAATTCAACTTATTACACCTTTATAAATTTGAAGTGATAAATTTATTTTCAAATATTAAATAATATGGTTCAAATTAAGTAATAATTATTATTTTAATTCCATTCACTAAAACTAATTAATATGGCTAAAATTTTGTTGTCGTGGTAAAAAGAAAAATGGTAAAAACTATTTTGCTAAATGGAAGGGGAATGAAATGTTGAAAACATGTTTAAAATTTTATTTTTGAGGATTTTTTCAACTAAAAATCATCCCATTTTCAAAAAAATTTCCCGTTTTCATTCACTTTAACCATAAATAGTGAAATAAGATTACTAAAATTCAATGGGAATTTCTGAAACTATCCATCTATTTACTTATTAAAAAGTAACAGTTACACTAATTCAAGACTCACATATACCTATAATATCTACTTATAAATATTCCAATTTTCACCTACTATATCCTTGTCCCAATTAATAATGCCTTCATTCACTACTAAATATCTTAATCAATTCATTTCAAATTAAAATTCAGAGCAAAAATTCAACTCATCGGCTTGAGTATCAAATTCTTAGTGTTTCCTTCGTAATATTTAATATCTTATAGTTATATTAACTTATTGATATAATTAAAATAAGTATAAATAGTGTAATAAAATATCATTATATTAATTAAAAACAATTATTCCTTCCATTTCATCCTCTATAAAAAAATCAAAACATCGATTGTGCGTATGTGCGTACTACTGCCTCAACGAAGTGATGTTGTTCATTTTTCATTACCATATTTTGCGGATGGTCATAAGGATGGGTTTAAATTATAAATATTTTTTAATGATATAAATAATGTTTTATTAATAAAAATTTAACATCCCATTATTTATATGAAGGATAATAAATTATTATACAAACTAATAGTCGTAAAAAAGTGAACTGAGAGGAAAATAATATTTTCATACTATGAATTTTTTTATTATTCATATATTATTATCATAATTAATTATAATTATGTTATATAACACTAAAAAAATTATATTTTATCATTATGAAACTAGTATGAGGATATTGTAACATAATCTCATCAAAATCACCCCTTAATCATGTCATGTTCATGCTTGGGTCAGTTTGACAACATACTGAAAAAATTCTATGAAATTATTTCATGGTTAATTACGAAATAATAATAAATTTTATAATAATATTTAAATATGTAATTAAATATTTTTTTGATCTTGAAATGGTATATCAATATTTAACTAATTAATTTTGGAAACACCCTTTATTGGTTAAAAACACTGAAAAATGATCATTATTGATTTCATCATCTAGGATAAAAATAAAGAACTCATAAAAGGAAGTTTTAATGTCATAAATAATTTTAAATCATTCCTTATTGTAATGTAAATTATTTGGTAATGATAAAATTTTTAAGAATAAAAAATTATGACACTATGCCTACAAAACTAGTATAGACCAATAAAATTATAAACACCCGATGATGGTAAATTGGTTAAAAATAACTAATTTAAACATATAAATATGCATACATATATATATATATATATGGTATTATTATAAATGAGGATTATAAATTTCAATAGTTATAAATTAGGATCTTCAGTATGTAAATAATTAAATTAATTTTTTTATTTAAGATGTTTGGTGGGAGTTCAGATTGAAAATAGACTAAGGCAATAGTTGTCCATCTCAAATTCTCATAATTGAGATATATATTAACATTATTCAAAAATTTCTTATTTATATGGAATATATAGTACACAATATTTTTTTTAATACACCATGTTTTAATTCATGATATTTATAGAACTATATGATTTTTAATATTCCAATGACTTTAGCACCAAAACGTACTAAACATATAAGGGTTATCATATTAAATAAATATTTTTTGAGTAAGTTTTTGTATTATTAACTTTATTTCATATATGTGGTGTATATTAAACCTAATTGAGTTATTATATCATGAAATACCTTTTATTAATGGTAATTTACATTTAACAAGTATTTATTTAAATCCCCCTCAAGGTGTAAGGGTTTTTATCAACTCACTTCACTTTAATTGAGATATAATTGTTATTATTGACCATATTTTATCTTATTGGGTAATAAATTACCAATTATTTGATTATGTATTATTTTATCTTAATTTCTAGAGATTTAATTTTTACTGAAAAAAATCCTTTTTGAAAAGTTTTTTACTTTCTAAACTATGTTACTTATAAGGGATATTGGTAACTAAAATCAATTTATTTGAGTAATATGATTTATGTTGATCTTTGAACTTGAATATTATCTTTATTAATTAATTTGAATTCCTATATGATGTTAACTTTCATTTTTAAGGGGAAAATTTCTCTTTTTATTTAATGATTCTTACAATACTATTATCTCATCTAAAATTATATCATTATGATGAACGAAACAACATATTTTTATTGGCTCTTTGTATCAATTCTATATTTTCCTTCTCACCAATGTTGACCTCTATATTTAGGAAAGAAAATATGAATTATTTTTTATGATTACAAGAAAATTATTTTCCCATTAATAAATGCGAAGTGTAATATTCTTTTTAAGATAAAAGTTTTATAAAAAATGTTTTTGAAAATGTATTCCACCCAAAATTCTATTGATAATATTTTGGATTTTTATGTAATAAAATATTAATGTTTCCTTTTCAAAGGTAAATGTTTTCAAAAGTTTAAAATTCAATTTTATAAAAAATAATCTTTCAAAATGGAACTATAACTTAGTCATTTTATTAATATGATGAAGATGATATCTTTTAATGATTTCCAAGAAAACACATCTTTATTACACCATTTTTGTTTTATTAAAAACATTTCCCCAAATTTTCATGGGTTCTAGATGAAAAAAATATTATCCCTTGTATATAAAAAATATATCCTTTACATTTATTTTAAAAAAAGTATATTTTTTTTCAAAACCCTGTATTTTTTTCATCTAATCCATTGTTCTTTAACATATAATATGTTTGATCAAGGATGTATTTCAAATGTAACCATACAAATTATTTCTCTGAGTGTCTCATGTAATGGCCATATATTTTGAAGAAATTATTATCTCGACCTTCATATTTCATATTTTTTAAGGATTATAATCCTAAATTTTAATCCAATTCATTCCATCTATTAATGCCCCATTTTTATTTCTATTTATTAAAGGGAGTTCATGTTGGTTCAACACAATGAATGGTTGGGGAAATTTTCATCTTAACTTTATAAATGTTATATATATGATGTTAATAAAATATGATTTTATATCATGACTAAATGGTATTTTTATATAAATTTACTTTATTATATTATATAGTGATCTATTTTCCATGGGTTTATCATGTTATGATTATTTATGGAATTGTTCATAATTTCCTTATGTGAATCCATCAAAAAAGGTTATGAAATGAATTAAATTTCCATGGGTTAGTTATGATGTATTAAATGAAATCCATTTTCTTTCTATCAATTCTATATGAAATAAAAGTGTATGATTTTATTTTCAATTTTTATGAAACCCATTTTATTTCCATGGTTTATTCATTATTTGATAAGTGAATGATTTTCAAGTGGCACTAAAAAGTATGGATGAATAATGGGAGGGGTCCTATACCGCACACCAATGCATTGGTTAAAAGATTATATTTCATTAGATTAAGTATTTTAGAGTAAATATTTTTTTCTTGTAATCATGACCACTAATGGTGTGTCTCATGAAAGAAATTTCACCTATAGTAATGTTTGTTCCATGTTTGAATGATTTTTTGTAGTTTTATTTTTTTTATTTTGAATTTTTATGATCTCATGGGTTATATTTAGTGAATCGCTATTTTTTATCATGTAAAATTTTATGAAATAAATAATTCCATGATTTTGAACTAATATTTATTGGATATGATATTCTTATATATATATATTGATTATACTCCTATTCTCATATAATTCTCACTAATGATATTTTTTTATTATCTATTATGTTTTATGTTACTGAACATATGATATTACCCCTTTGTCGTGTATACATTTCCCTATTTGATTAATATATGAAATGTATGAAATGTATATAAGTGTATGTTATGTGGATAACTAGTGGGAGACATTGAAGGAATATTATGGATTAAGAAGTTGCTTATACAGTGGAAAATATCATTTTTCTGAAAAAAAAACATAAGTTTTATTAGTTACTATTCTTTCTTAATTCTACAATACTCTAAACCTAAATGGTCATGGGAATATATTATAATGATTTTTTTTCCTTTTTTAATGTAATTAAATGGAAACATAAGTGGGATTTTATAGTTGATATTAGATGAGGGTTTATATAATCTAGGGAATAAGGATTATATTAGTTGAGTATAAATTGGGAGTTATAAATTTCATCAATGGTTGATAAGTTAAGGTTGATTATAATCTTAAAGGTGTAGAAAACCTTTTATGTTATTTGAGGTAATATTTTGGGTATTATTAGAAGATGAATTTAGTTAAAACCCTATGGGAAAGTTTATGAATGGATAATATCCTAAAATTTTGGTAAAATAGAGATTTTTTCATTTTACTAGAAATTATATTCCTTTATCAACACTAAAAGTATATGAAAGAACTAACATAAATGTCACTGGGGGAAAACATTTAGAATTGGGTATTGGGTATTAAATCAATCATCACCTGCTGAAAAAAAGTGGTCTAACTACACACTTGGTTAGACATTCTTCAAGGGTATTCTTTGATTAACCACATTAATTTTTCAAACAATTGTGAAGGATTTATTTTCTAATTACTTATAGGGATTAGGATAAAAATTATGTTAGAAAAAAAATTATTGTAACCTTGGTTGAACCAAATGAATTATATGATTATAAAATAAATGGATCATTGTTGAATAAATCTGTGGAATGCTATTCTCTTATTCAAAATTTTGATATTATCATAACCATTCTGGTTTTATTGTTTATTTGAAATGGTATTATGAAAATGAATATGATAATAGTACATACATAGAAAACCCTATTTCTTATAACCAAATAGGGTAGCATACTTAAATTGATGAATCTTAGTATATTCCTTCTATAATGGAATACTAAGTTTTCTAGTCACTCCTAAGGTAATTCAGCTGATATCATAAAAGAAATTAAATCTTGATTGTCTTATCTATTTTATTTAGTGAAGTGATACTTATCGATTACATTTCAGTATACTATAAAATTTGTTAAGGATTATGTGAAACATTTAAGTATGGTTCTTCGATGGGTTTTCATTAATTGTTTGAAATTATATATGAAATGATATCAATAATGTTGAGAAATGACTATATGTCAATGAAATATTTTTGGAGATAACTATTAATGAACACATATTTGAGGGATGCATAAGTTTTAGGATTATTATATTTTTTATGTTGAGATAATAACATGTTGGGTGATTTAGATAATGTACATTTTATAGTATTGATATCATTGCGATTTATGATAATTCATTATATTCTTGGTGAATTTCATAACTTTTTTAGTATGGTATATACTTACTAGTGTGTGATTTGACTATCTAGTGAATAATACCAATTAAATATAAAATATAGAATTTTTTGTTTAATATTATATGATTTCACTATGTTTTCATTACATGGAAACTTACTTAGTTCTGGGAAATGAATACACTGGAGAATATATGATTAGGGTATAAACAATATACATTGTTTGAGGAAAGATAAGAATGTTGATATAGATTAATATAGTAAGGTATATTTCACATTTTAAGTCATATCTATGGTAATGGGTATGTTATGAATATCCCAATCTCTATTATTATGTGAATAATAATTAAAATGATGAGAATGTAATTTATTTAAGTGGGGTATAAAGTAAAAACATGTGATTTTAGATCCTTTAAAATATATTCTATGTTATATATCATATGTTACACGCCTCACCTAACTTAAAACAACCAAAAAATATTATAATAAATTTATTTATAAATATCTAATAAACTATAATATGATCATCAACTAAAAACTATTACCTTTATAAGATAATCAATTAATATGTATTATTATAGAAAAATCATATCATTAAAATGCCTCTACCTTAAAATTCTTATATATCATTTAGAAGAAATATATCAACATTTTAGAATTTATATTTGATCAAATAAATTATTATTTTAATTTAACATTTCAAAATCTACTTAGTATGAAATTTTGAGCTTTTTTCCCCGAAAAATGTTTATCTTTTGTTAAAAAATAAGGTTTTTACGAAAACTATGACTTTTATGATTTTATCATTATGTAAGAACGAACTAAAATAATAAAAAACCATTTTGGTTATAAAATATGTATTTAATTAATAACATTTTGTATTTTGAGATATTCTTTGATATTGGAAAACCTATTAGTAATATTTTTAGAACTAAAGCAAAGCATTGCATTAATAATAAGAAATGATTTCATTACCTTATTTGAATCAATCATCATTAAGGTAAGATTGGGTTTTTGATTTATTTTAATTCTTTGTAACTTTTTTACTATTTATAATAAATCAATTTATTCCATGTAAATCAATTACCATGATAATTTTTCATTATACATATTTTTAAGCTAAAAAACTTGTTTTGATTGAAAACTATTTTTATTCGATTATAAGAATTTTTGTCAAAATTTACTTATTAAACCTTTAGAAATTTGTTATGATATAAGTATTTTAATATTATAAATTACAAGGTAAAATTAGTTAATATTTATAATTTTTGTTTGTTATTAAATTTAATTACTAATGTTAAAAATTAGTTACCCCTAAAAAAGTAAAAATAATAAAATGTATTTTACTATGTGGAAATGGCCAAAAATTGTAATAAACTGATTTAAAATGGAATTTTTAGGTGTTTTTTAGAAAAATTACGCCATATCATCATTTTCCTTCTTTTTAATCTCTTGTCCCTATAATAGCGAAGTAAAATTATTGAAAATCAATGGGTATTTCAAAAACTACCATTCTCTTCAAGGAAGTTCATACACCTCTTCAAGAATCAACTATACATCTAATTTATCCAAAAAATATACCAAATATATCCTCATAAAACCTTATTTTATGTCCAAAATCCTATAGTCACTAATAATTATCATAAGTAATTCATTTCAAATGATGTTTCCTATCTAAAATTCAAGTCCTCGATGCGAGTATCAAATTCTTATTAGAGTTTACTTATTTATTTATACTATACTAACCAATATAACATTATAAATATAATAAAAAAAATTAAACATTATTATAATGAAATTTAATTATATTAGTTAAAAACAATTATTCATTCCATTTCATCTAATAAGAAAAACCAAATCATTGATCGCTCGTACATGTGGACTACCACCTCTATAGAGAGATGACAATAGTTTTCCATTTCTACCAATAAGGGATGGTTTTGAGGATGGGTTTAAAATATAAATATTATTCTTATTATAATGAAATTATTATATTAATAAAAATATAATATCATATTAGGAGATTCATGGTAGACAATCATTATAAAAATATATCATATTAAGCAAGCGAATTAAGAGGAAACAAATTTATTCATTTTATGTAGTTATTTTGTATCCATCACTTCACTCCCATAATAATTCTAATTATATTATAAAAAACTATAAAAAATTAAATTATATAATTATTCTACTGTTAAATCAATATTGTCTCTTATCACCTCAAAATCATCCATTAATCATGGTATGTTCATGTTTGGGTCGGTTTGACCACCAACTTGAACAATGATTTTAATTGATATCATGGAAGATTATGAAAACATTATTAGTGGTATAATATGGTATAAATATTTAAATAATGATTTTATTCTATTAAAACAAGTATACATATATATATATATAACTCATTAATTAAGAAAACACACTTTGTAGGTTAAAAACACATAAATTGCTCGTTATAGATTTTATTTTCATGTATAAAGACTAAAGTACTCCTCAAAAGAATTTTTAACATCATAATTAATTATAAATAATAACTTATAGTAATATTAATAATTTTTGAACGATAGAATTTTGATGAATAATAAATACTGACAGTGCTCCTACAAAGATAGTACAAACCATTAAAATTATAAACACATGATGTGGGAAACTAGATAAACACTAAATAATATATATATATAATGATTTTGAATGATGATTATAAATGGTAATAGTTATAAGTATGTTTATTGGGTATTTATGAAATAAATATAATTTAATTATTCATGATGTTTGGTGATAGTGTAGGATGAATCAGAACCAATGTTAGAGTTTTTTTATCTCAATTTATCTTTTATTGTGAAATGTTTTAATGTTATGAACTGATTTATTAATCACATGGTGTATGTACAACCCATGAATATATTTTTTAATATTCCACGATTTAATTCATGATATTTATATGACCATATGATTTTCAGATTCTATTGACTTTTAATTCATAAATCCTTAAAGCTATTAGGGTCTTCATCTCAAATTCCTCTATTTCAGACATATTTTTGTATTATACACCTAATTCATTTTAGGTGTTATATATTCTTCCTAATTGACTTATTATATCATGAAATTCCTATTAATCAAGGAAATTTATGTTCAAGAGGTTTTTATTTAAATTGTCCTCGTGTTGTAAGGGTTTTTGTTATCATTATGAACATTAATTGAATTATAATTGTTTTTTTGAACATATTACATATAATTGTGTAAATATTGACCTATTATTGTTTGTTGTGGTATTTTATATTAGATTATAGAAATTTATATTTTACCATATAAACCCCTTTTTCAAAGATCCTTAAAAACCCAAATCTGAAAACACCCAATGGAATATGTAGGGTGTGAGATAAAATCCTAATAGGATGCCCCCATTAATCTATACAATTTTTTACCCTAAAATCATTAGTAATAGTTTTAAAAAAAAATTCATAAAAAATCATTTGGAAATTTTTTTTCATAAAATATCCTCTGATTTCTTTAAAAAAATCCATCTTCAAATAAACCAAGAATATGAAAAAAATTCATGAAATATAAATAATGGACTATAATCAAACAATCCATGGAAAGTCCAATGATATACATGTGATAATCAAAACATAAAACATCACCATAATGAATAAACTATGCATAATGAATAAATGAGCTCTATACTATGGGGAAACATAAATGGTACATGCAAGGAACACTATCATAGAAAGTGTGAATTATAAAGTATTGAGTCATTTCACAAATATATCAATATCACAACCATAACCCATAGAGGCGTCACACACAATAAGGGTTTCATATGTTCATAACACGACACACCCAATGTTCCAATGTGCTATGTTTTCTATAAAAATTAAATTAAAATATTTCCCACAATTTAATAAATCATTTTGCAAAGGAAAATCATTACCACTCCCATGCTTCAAAACCCATTCAGTGTCAATATTATCTTTTAGTCATTTCATTGAACAAATGAAGAAATTAATTTTTTCAAGAACCTCCCTTTATAATCATTAACCATGATTCAAAATAATGAGTTAAACAAAATAGTCCTCATAGATATCAAATCTACCATTTTTGGAAACAAAACAATGGAAAATATATGAACAAAATGGTGTTCCATGAGATAAAACCATTTCATAAATACACTTAATATCCAATATAGGAATCATAGTTACCATTGATAATGGTGATTTGAAACCAAGAGATCATGTCCTCTAAAAACTAGATCCCTTAGAAACATCATAAATTTCATATAAAACTTTTATATCCATCCATCTCTATATGAAATAAGTTCAACATATGAAGGATAAGATAAATCAATAAGAGGTATTTAAAGATGAGGATAAAATAGATGGATATCAGAATATACCTCAAAGATATCCACCAATAATGAAGTATAATTTTCAAAAAACTGAATGTTGAACACTATCAAATGTTTAGGAATCGATGGGTCATGATAATGAGATTTTATGATGAGATTTAGTTTAAAAAGATCATGGGTAATAAAGAAAATTTTCATTTTCATGAAAGTTGTAAAACCTTCAGGATTTAGCTTCATAGTGAGATAAATAGTGCAATAATAATATGGTCCCTACCATCCATTGAAAACTGAATAACAATATTACCTAGGAATAGTTGCATGGTTAGACAAAACATGTGAAAGCTTTGGAACCAACTATAGAACC